>LT669791.1:2581109-2744848 GCA_900128785.1 Arabis alpina | reverse complement strand
TTGAAATTTGTGGGTTATAGCCTTTGAGTATTGAAATATTTTCCCAAAAAATTAAATTTGTATATGTTGGTTTAATTAGATACTCTTTCACCGTACCAAATAGCCAAAATATGTTAACTTCTATTTTGGACACATTTCTTCATTTGTTTTGAATAAACATCAAACCGTACTAATTTTTTAAAATTTGTGGGTTATAATAGCCTTTGAGTTTTGAAAATTTTCCCAAAAAATTAATTTGTATTTGTAGGGTTAATTAGATATTCTTTCACCATACTAAATAGTCTAAATATTTTGGCTTCTAGTTCGAACACATTTCTTCATTTTTTAAATAAACATCAAACGATGCTAGTTATTTGAAATTTGTGTGTTATAGCTTTGAGTGTTTAAATATTTTCCTGTAAAAAATTAATTTGTATTTGTAGGTTGAATTAGATACTCTTTCACCATACCAATTAGTCTAAATAGTTTGGCTTCTATTTCGAACACATTTCATCATGTTTTTGAATTAACATCAAACCGTAGTAGTTAATTGAAATTTGTGGGTTATAACCTTTGAGTTTTGAAATATTTTCCCAAAAAATTAAATTTGTATATGTAGGTTTAGTTAGATACTCTCTTACCATACCAAATAGCCAAAATAGTTTAGCTTCTATTTTGGACACATTTCTTCATTTGTTTTGAATTAACATCAAACCATATTAGTTAAATGAAATTTGTGGGTTATAGCCTTTGAGTTTTGAAATATTTTCCAAAAAAACTTAAATTAGCATTTGTTGGTTTAATTAGATACTCTTTCACCAAACCAAATAGCCAAAATAGTTTAGCTTCTATTTTGAACACATTTCATCATGTTTTTGAATTAACATCAAACCGTACTAGTTAATTGAAATTTGGGGTTATAACCTTTGAGTTTTGAAATATTTTCCCAAAAATTAAATTTGTATCTGTAGGTTTAGTTAGATACACTTTCACCATACCAAATAGCCAAAATAGTTTAGCTTCTATTTTGAACACATTTTATCATGTTTTTGAATTAACATCAAACCATACTAGTTAATTGAAATTTATGGGTTATAGCCTTTGAGTTTTGACATATTTTCCCAAAAAATTAAATTAAATTTGTTTGTTTATTAGGTACTCTTTCACCATACCAAATAGCCAAAATATTTAGCTTCTATTTTGAACACATTTCATCATGTTTTGAATTAACATCAAACCATACTAGTTAATTGAAATTTGTGGGTTATAGCCTTTGAGTTTTGAAATATTTTCCCAAAAATTAAATTTGTATTGTTGGTTTAGTTAGATACTCTTTCACCATACCAAATAGCCAAAATATTTTAGCTTCTATTTTGGACACATTTCGTCATTGTTTTGAATTAACATCAAACCATACTAGTTAATTGAAATTTGTTTATACCTTTGAGTTTTGAAATATTTCCAAAAAATTAAATTTGTATATTTTGGTTTATTAGATACACTTTCACCATACCAAATAGCCAAAATAGTTTAGCTTCTATTTTGAACACATTTCATCATGTTTTTGAATTAACATCAAACCTACTAGTTAATTGAATTTGTGGGTTATAGCCTTTGAGTTTTGAAATATTTTCCCAAAAAAATAAATTTGTATATGTTGGTTTAGTTAGATACTCTTTCACCATACCAAATAGCCAAAATAGGTTAGCTTCTATTTTGAACACATTTCATCATGTTTTGAATTAACATCAAACCATACTAGTTAATTGAAATTTGTGGGTTATAACCTTTGAGTTTTGAAATATTTCCCAAAAATTAAATTTGTATATGTTTGTTTAGTTAGTACTCTTTTACCATACCAAATAGCCAAAATTTTTAGCTTCTATTTTGAACACATTTCATCATTTTTTGAATTAACATCAAACCTACTAGTTAATTGAAATTTGTGGGTTATAACCTTTGAGTTTTGAAATATTTTCCCAAAAAATTAAATTTGTATATGTAGGTTTAGTTAGATACTCTTTCACCATACCAAATAGCCAAAATAGTTAGCTTCTATTTTGGACACATTTCTTCATTTGTTTTGAATAAACATAAACCTACTAATTTTTTAAAATTTGTGGGTTTATAACCTTTGAGTTTTGAAATATTTTCCCCAAAAAATAAATTTGTATATGTGGTTTAGTTAGATACACTTTCACCATACCAAATAGCAAAATAGTTTAGCTTCTATTTTGGACACATTTTTCATGTTTTTGAATAACATCAAACCTACTAATTTTTAAATTTGTGAGTTATAGCCTTTGAGTTTTGACATATTTTCCCAAAAAATAAAATTTGTATTGTTGTTTAATTAGGTACTCTTTCACCATACCAAATATCCAAAAAGTTTAGCTTCTATTTTAAACACATTTCATCATGGTTTTGAATTAACATCAAACCATACTAATATTGAAATTGTGGGTTATAACCTTTGAGTTTTGAATTTTTCCCAAAAAATTGAATTTATATATGTTGATTTAGTTAGATACTCTTTCACCATACCAAATATCCAAAATGTTTAGTTCTATTTTGAACATATTTCATCATTTTTTGAATTAACATCAAACCTACTAGTTAATTGAAATTTGTGGGTTAATAGCCTTTGAGTTTTGAAATATTTTTCCCAAAAAATTAAATTTGTATATGTTGGTTTAGTTAGATACTCTTTCACCGTACCAAATAGCCAAAATAGTTAGCTTCTATTTTGGACACATTTCTTCATTTGTTTTGAATTAACATTAAACCGTACTAATTTTTTAAATTTGTGGGTTATAATAACCTTTGAGTTTTGAAATATTTTCCCAAAAAATTATATTTGTATATGATGGTTTAGTTAGATTCTTTCACCATACCAAATAGCCAAAATAGTTTAGCTTCTATTTTGAACACATTTCATCATGGTTTTGAATTAACATCAAACCATACTAAATAATTGAAATTTGTTGGTTTTGAAATATTTTCCCAAAAATTAAATTTTGTAAATGTTGGTTTAGTTAGATACTCTTTCACCATACCAAATAGCCAAAATAGTTTAGCTTCTATTCAGTCACATTTCATCATTTGTTTTGAATTAACATCAAACCGTACTAGTTACTTGAAATTAGTGGGTTATAACATTTGAGTTTTGAAATATTTTCCGAATTTTTTTTTGTTGTATATGATGGTTTAGTTAGATACTCTTTCTTGATACCAAATAGCCAAAATAGTGTATGTGACGCCCGTAAACCATTTTTGGTAAAATGGAGGGGCTGTCGATCGACACACATGGTGTCTGTCGATCGACAGGGCTCTTAAGGGGCTGTCGATCGACACACCTAGGGTATGTCGATCGACAGGTGCTCGAATTGGCTGGTTTTCTGGTTCGATTTAAGTTGTTCAATTGGACCGGGCCGGTTTGGGTAAACCCTAGGGCTTCGTATTTAAGGGTTTTTGGCCGCATTTGAGCGAACCAAAGTCCCAAAAATCAGAAACAGAGAGTTTGAGAGGAGTTTCTCTTGTTCCTGATAGTTTTGTGGATTAGGGTTTTGTTCTTGATCGATTTGAAGAGGAATTTCGTGGTGATTGTAGCTGAATCTGTTTCTAGCCTCATAATCCAGCAAATTCTATCCGAAAATCTAAGGTGAGTGCGTGACCATGGCTTCTGGGCCGGTGGATTCGTTAGGGTTGTATGGTGGTAGGTTAAAACTGATTGATTGTGATGATTGATGTTGAAACTGTTTGTTTTGTTGCTTGTGGATTGCTTGGATTGTGTTTGTGTGTGCAGGTTTCGTGTTAACGCAGAGGAGGAATCGATCCGAGAGGATATTGATCGATTTCCCATGAATCTGCGACGACCTGTCGATCGACAGCACTTGGGTGTGTCGATCGACAGGGGTCACACGAGAGCTGTCGATCGACACCTAGAGGTTGTGTCGATCGACAGGTAATCGAGGAGCTGTCGATCGACACCTAGTGGTTGTGTCGATCGACAGGGTCTTGTGGAGCTGTCGATCGACAGGCACCGTGGGTGTGTCGATCGACAGGGCTCCGTTGAGCTGTCGATCGACAGGCACCGTGGGTGTGTCGATCGACAGGTGTGAACAGGGGTGTCGATCGACACCTAGTGGTAGTGTCGATCGACAGGCCGCCTGTTGGGCTGTGGTTGAGCCGTGTTGTTGTGTTTGTTTCGTGTGTTGTTTGATGCGTGTTTGCCTGAGCGGATCCATCGCGTCTGTGTGCGCAGTCGTAGATGGGAGGACCGTCTCACTGGGTATTTATGATAATACTCACGCATCTCTTTTTTCCATGTGATGCAGGTAAAGGCAAATTGTGATCGTGGAATCATGGCAACGAAGAGGGAGATGATCTAGGGTCTCGGTTTCGTGCTGTGTGTTGTTGTTAATTTCATTTCTGTTTTAGAACTCCGCTAGGTTGCTGGTTTTGTTGCATTGGAATTGTTTGGTTTAGATTTAATGGAATTCTTATTTTGGTTATCCGCTGTTGTTTGATTGTCTGTGTTGCTTGGTTGTTGAGGATAGTATTTATGGGAATGCTAGTCCGAGACCAAGGGTTTAATTGTTTTAAAAAAAAAAAAAACGGGTCGGGTCGTTTCAGTGTAGCTTCTATTTTGAACACATTTTATCATGTTTTTGATCAAACCATACAAGTTAATTGAAATTTGTGGGTTATAGCCTTTGAGTTTTGAAATATTTTCCCAAAAAATAAAATTTGTATATGTTGGTTTAGTTAGATACTCTTTCACCATACCAAATAGCCAAAAAAATTTAGCTTCTATTTGAACACATATCATCATATTTTTGAATTAACATCAAACCATACTAGTTAATTGAAATTTGTGGGTTATAGGCTTTGAGTTTTGAAATATTTTCCCAAAAAATTATATTTGTATATATTGGTTTAGTTTGATACTCTTTCACCATACCAAATAGCCAAAATAGGTTAGCTTCTATTTTGGACACATTTCATCATTTGTTTTGAATAAACATCAAACCGTACTAATTTTTTAAAATTTGTGGGTTATAATAGCCTTTGAGTTTTGAAATATTTTCCCAAAAAATTAAATTCGTATATTTTGGTTTAGTTAGATACTCTTTCACCATACCAAATAGCCAAAATAATTTAGCTTTTATTTTGAACACATTTCATCATGGTTTTGAATTAACATCAAACCATACTAAATAATTGAAATTTGTGGGCTATTACCTTTGAGTTTTGAAATATTTTCCCAAAAAATTAAATTTGTATATGTTGGTTTAGTTAGATACTCTTTCACCATACCAAATAGCCAAAATTGTTTAGCTTCTATTTTGAACAGATTTCATCATATTTTTGAATTAACATCAAACCATACTAGTTAATTGAAATTTGGGGGTTATAGCCTTTGAGTTTTGAAATATTTTCCCAAAAAATTAAATTCGTATATATTGGTTTAGTTAGATACTCTTTCACCATAAAAAATAGTCAAAATAGTTTAGCTTCTATTTTGAACACATTTCATCATGGTTTTGAATTAACATCAAACCATACCAAATAATTTAAATTTGTGGGTTTTGAAATATTTTCCCAAAAATTAAATTTTGTAAATGTTGGTTTAGTTAGATACTCTTTCACCTTACCAAATAGCCAAAATAATTTAGCTTCTATTTCAGTCACATTTCATCATTTGTTTTGAATTAACATCAAACCGTACTAGTTACTTGAAATTTGTGGGTTATAACATTTGAGTTTTGAAATATTTTCCGAAATTTTTTTTTTGTATATGATGGTTTAGTTAGATACTCTTTCATGATACCAAATAGCCAAAATAGTGTAGCTTCTATTGTGAACACATTTTATCATGTTTTTGATCAAACCATACAAGTTAATTGAAATTTGTGGGTTATAGCCTTTGAGTTTTGAAATATTTTCCCAAAAATTAAATTTATATATGTTGGTTTAGTTAGATACTCTTTCACCATACCAAATAGCCAAAAAAATTTAGCTTCTATTTTGAACACATTTCATCATATTTTTGAATTAACATCAAACCATACTAGTTAATTGAAATTTGTGGGTTATAGCCTTTGAGTTTTGAAATATTTTCCCAAAAAATTATATTTGTATATATTGGTTTAGTTAGATACTCTTTCACCATACCAAATAGCCAAAATAGGTTAGCTTCTATTTTGAACACATTTTATCATTGCTTTGAATTAACATCAAACCATACTAAATAATTGAAATTTGTGGATTATAACCTTTGAGTTTTGAAATATTATCCCGAAAAATTAAATTTGTATATATTTGTTTAGTTAGATACTCTTTCACCATACCAAATAGCCAAAACTTTTTAGCTTCTATTTTGAACACATTTCATCATATTTTTGAATTAACATCAAACCATATTAGTTAATTGAAATTTGTGGGTTATAGCCTTTGAGTTTTGAAATATTTTCCCAAAAAATTAAATTTGTATATGTTGGTTTAGTTAGATACTCTTTCACCGTACCAAATAGCCAAAATATGTTAACTTCTATTTTGGACACATTTCTTCATTTGTTTTGAATAAACATCAAACCGTACTAATTTTTTAAAATTTGTGGGTTATAATAACCTTTGAGTTTTGAAATATTTTCCCCAAAAAATTAAATTTGTATATGATGGTTTAGTTAGATACTATTTCACCATACCAAATAGCCAAAATAGGTTAGCTTCTATTTTGGACACATTTCTTCATTTGTTTTGAATAAACATCAAACCGTACTAATTTTTTAAAATTTGTGGGTTATAATAGCCTTTGAGTTTTGAAATATTTTCCCAAAAAATAAAATTTGTATATGTTGGTTTAGTTAGATACTCTTTCACCATACCAAATAGCCAAAAAAGGTTAGCTTCTATTTTGAACACATTTCAGCATGGTTTTGAATTAACATCAAACCATACTAAATAATTGAAATTGGTGGGTTATAACCTTTGAGTTTTGAAATATTATCCCAAAAAATTAAATTTATATATGTTGGTTTAGTTAGATACTCTTTCACCATACCAAATAGCCAACATTGTTTAGTTTCTATTTTGAACATATTTCATCATATTTTTGAATTAACATCAAACCATACTAGTTAATTGAAATTTGTGGGTTATAGCCTTTGAGTTTTGAAATATTTTCCCAAAAAATTAAATTTGTATATGTTGGTTTAGTTAGATACTCTTTCACCGTGCCAAATAGCCAAAATAGGTTAGCTTCTATTTTGGACACATTTCTTCATTTGTTTTGAATTAACATTAAACCGTACTAATTTTTTTAAATTTGTGGGTTATAATAACCTTTGAGTTTTGAAATATTTTCCCAAAAAATTATATTTGTATATGATGGTTTAGTTAGATTCTTTCACCATACCAAATAGCCAAAATAGTTTAGCTTCTATTTTGAACACATTTCATCATGGTTTTGAATTAACATCAAACCATACTAAATAATTGAAATTTGTTGGTTTTGAAATATTTTCCCAAAAATTAAATTTTGTAAATGTTGGTTTAGTTAGATACTCTTTCACCATACCAAATAGCCAAAATAGTTTAGCTTCTATTTCAGTCACATTTCATCATTTGTTTTGAATTAACATCAAACCGTACTAGTTACTTGAAATTAGTGGGTTATAACATTTGAGTTTTGAAATATTTTCCGAATTTTTTTTTTTGTATATGATGGTTTAGTTAGATACTCTTTCTTGATACCAAATAGCCAAAATAGTGTATGTGACGCCCGTAAACCATTTTTGGTAAAATGGAGGGGCTGTCGATCGACACACATGGTGTCTGTCGATCGACAGGGCTCTTAAGGGGCTGTCGATCGACACACCTAGGGTATGTCGATCGACAGGTGCTCGAATTGGCTGGTTTTCTGGTTCGATTTAAGTTGTTCAATTGGACCGGGCCGGTTTGGGTAAACCCTAGGGCTTCGTATTTAAGGGTTTTTGGCCGCATTTGAGCGAACCAAAGTCCCAAAAATCAGAAACAGAGAGTTTGAGAGGAGTTTCTCTTGTTCCTGATAGTTTGTGGATTAGGGTTTTGTTCTTGATCGATTTGAAGAGGAATTTCGTGGTGATTGTAGCTGAATCTGTTTCTAGCCTCATAATCCAGCAAATTCTATCCGAAAATCTAAGGTGAGTGCGTGACCATGGCTTCTGGGCCGGTGGATTCGTTAGGGTTGTATGGTGGTAGGTTAAAACTGATTGATTGTGATGATTGATGTTGAAACTGTTTGTTTTGTTGCTTGTGGATTGCTTGGATTGTGTTTGTGTGTGCAGGTTTCGTGTTAACGCAGAGGAGGAATCGATCCGAGAGGATATTGATCGATTTCCCATGAATCTGCGACGACCTGTCGATCGACAGCACTTGGGTGTGTCGATCGACAGGGGTCACACGAGAGCTGTCGATCGACACCTAGAGGTTGTGTCGATCGACAGGTAATCGAGGAGCTGTCGATCGACACCTAGTGGTTGTGTCGATCGACAGGGTCTTGTGGAGCTGTCGATCGACAGGCACCGTGGGTGTGTCGATCGACAGGGCTCCGTTGAGCTGTCGATCGACAGGCACCGTGGGTGTGTCGATCGACAGGTGTGAACAGGGGTGTCGATCGACACCTAGTGGTAGTGTCGATCGACAGGCCGCCTGTTGGGCTGTGGTTGAGCCGTGTTGTTGTGTTTGTTTCGTGTGTTGTTTGATGCGTGTTTGCCTGAGCGGATCCATCGCGTCTGTGTGCGCAGTCGTAGATGGGAGGACCGTCTCACTGGGTATTTATGATAATACTCACGCATCTCTTTTTTCCATGTGATGCAGGTAAAGGCAAATTGTGATCGTGGAATCATGGCAACGAAGAGGGAGATGATCTAGGGTCTCGGTTTCGTGCTGTGTGTTGTTGTTAATTTCATTTCTGTTTTAGAACTCCGCTAGGTTGCTGGTTTTGTTGCATTGGAATTGTTTGGTTTAGATTTAATGGAATTCTTATTTTGGTTATCCGCTGTTGTTTGATTGTCTGTGTTGCTTGGTTGTTGAGGATAGTATTTATGGGAATGCTAGTCCGAGACCAAGGGTTTAATTGTTTTAAAAAAAAAAAAAACGGGTCGGGTCGTTTCAGTGTAGCTTCTATTTTGAACACATTTTATCATGTTTTTGATCAAACCATACAAGTTAATTGAAATTTGTGGGTTATAGCCTTTGAGTTTTGAAATATTTTCCCAAAAAATAAAATTTGTATATGTTGGTTTAGTTAGATACTCTTTCACCATACCAAATAGCCAAAAAAATTTAGCTTCTATTTTGAACACATATCATCATATTTTTGAATTAACATCAAACCATACTAGTTAATTGAAATTTGTGGGTTATAGGCTTTGAGTTTTGAAATATTTTCCCAAAAAATTATATTTGTATATATTGGTTTAGTTTGATACTCTTTCACCATACCAAATAGCCAAAATAGGTTAGCTTCTATTTTGGACACATTTCATCATTTGTTTTGAATAAACATCAAACCGTACTAATTTTTTAAAATTTGTGGGTTATAATAGCCTTTGAGTTTTGAAATATTTTCCCAAAAAATTAAATTCGTATATTTTGGTTTAGTTAGATACTCTTTCACCATACCAAATAGCCAAAATAATTTAGCTTTTATTTTGAACACATTTCATCATGGTTTTGAATTAACATCAAACCATACTAAATAATTGAAATTTGTGGGCTATTACCTTTGAGTTTTGAAATATTTTCCCAAAAAATTAAATTTGTATATGTTGGTTTAGTTAGATACTCTTTCACCATACCAAATAGCCAAAATTGTTTAGCTTCTATTTTGAACAGATTTCATCATATTTTTGAATTAACATCAAACCATACTAGTTAATTGAAATTTGGGGGTTATAGCCTTTGAGTTTTGAAATATTTTCCCAAAAAATTAAATTCGTATATATTGGTTTAGTTAGATACTCTTTCACCATAAAAAATAGTCAAAATAGTTTAGCTTCTATTTTGAACACATTTCATCATGGTTTTGAATTAACATCAAACCATACCAAATAATTTAAATTTGTGGGTTTTGAAATATTTTCCCAAAAATTAAATTTTGTAAATGTTGGTTTAGTTAGATACTCTTTCACCTTACCAAATAGCCAAAATAATTTAGCTTCTATTTCAGTCACATTTCATCATTTGTTTTGAATTAACATCAAACCGTACTAGTTACTTGAAATTTGTGGGTTATAACATTTGAGTTTTGAAATATTTTCCGAAATTTTTTTTTTGTATATGATGGTTTAGTTAGATACTCTTTCATGATACCAAATAGCCAAAATAGTGTAGCTTCTATTGTGAACACATTTTATCATGTTTTTGATCAAACCATACAAGTTAATTGAAATTTGTGGGTTATAGCCTTTGAGTTTTGAAATATTTTCCCAAAAATTAAATTTATATATGTTGGTTTAGTTAGATACTCTTTCACCATACCAAATAGCCAAAAAAATTTAGCTTCTATTTTGAACACATTTCATCATATTTTTGAATTAACATCAAACCATACTAGTTAATTGAAATTTGTGGGTTATAGCCTTTGAGTTTTGAAATATTTTCCCAAAAAATTATATTTGTATATATTGGTTTAGTTAGATACTCTTTCACCATACCAAATAGCCAAAATAGGTTAGCTTCTATTTTGAACACATTTTATCATGTTTTTGATCAAACCATACAAGTTAATTGAAATTTGTGGGTTATAGCCTTTGAGTTTTGAAATATTTTCCCAAAAAATAAAATTTGTATATGTTGGTTTAGTTAGATACTCTTTCACCATACCAAATAGCCAAAATAGTTTAGATTCTATTTTGAATACATTTCATCATGGTTTTGAATTAACATCAAACCATACTAAATAATTGAAATTTGTGGGTTATAACCTTTGAGTTTTGAAATATTTTCCCAAAAAATTAAATTTGTATATGTTGGTTTAGTTAGATACTCTTTCACGATATCAAATAGCCAAAATAGTGTAGCTTCTATTTTGAACACATTTTATCATGTTTTTGATCAAACCATACAAGTTAATTGAAATTTGTAGGTGATAGCCTTTGAGTTTTGAAATATTTTCCCAAAAAAATATATTTGTATATATTGGTTTAGTTAGATACTCTTTCACCATACCAAATAGCCAAAATAGGTTAGCTTCTATTTTGGACACATTTCTTCATTTGTTTTGAATAAACATCAAACCGTACTAATTTTTTAAAATTTGTGGGTTATAATAGCCTTTGAGTTTTGAAATATTTTCCCAAAAAATAAAATTTGTATATGTTGGTTTAGTTAGATACTTTTTCACCATACCAAATAGCCAAAATAGGTTAGCTTCTATTTTGGACACATTTCTTCATTTGTTTTGAATAAACATCAAACAAATGTATATTTTGGTTTATCAATATATATTTTGGTTTCTTTTATCTTGCATAGTTGATCACTACATAGGTATTAATGTGTAAATGACGTTTTAGTTATGACTATTTCTTCATATTGTTACAATGTTACTAATAAAAATGTATTGTATTCAATAAAAACACATTTACTTCACAGTAATGATTTAATGTGTTTCATCAAACACATTTAATTTATGTTTTTACGTTTTCCATATTTGTTTTGAGAATTTTCCTTCAATCAATTTCTATTTTACTATTTTGTTTTTTTACAACACTACTTTACTTTCTTTGAAAGTAATTCTTGAACACTTGAAGCATAAAAGAAAAATTGTAAAAAGCCTAAGCACGAAAGTATAAAAACAATTCATAATTTTTATTCAAAGAGATTGAAATTAATTTCAAATATCTTTTGTCAAAGTTATAGTTATCTTAGATTTTATGGAAAAGAAAACCAAAGTCAATTGGAACTTTTCAACAATAGTAAACATTATTTTGATAAAACTGTAAAACAAAAATTATAATTTTTTAATAAATTAATATTAAAATTATAATTTTAATTAATATTAATTAGCTATTAAATTATTAGAATTAATTGTGATAATTAACATTTTTTTAATAAATTAATTAAAAATACCAAATGTCAAAATAGTAGATGACACATGGTAATTTCTCATGAATTGAAGTTTTAGGAATCTTAAAATATTATATAAGATATATATTTTCATTGGGTAAGGTTTAGTTTCATAGGACTTTGAAGATTTTTTTAAAGAATTTCCGTATGTATCTTTCTTTTTTTTATTTAAAAAAAAAAACTATAAAGTTGCGATCCAAAAATAGTTCTTCTTTGCTAACGAAAATGTAAATATCTAAGTTTCAAAAAAAAAAAAAAAAAAATGTAAATATCACTTTTGCAATAACTAAAAATAATTATTTATTATCCTCCATCTCAATTTCCACTTTCACCCTCAAAACACACACGAAATTACAACTATTACCACCAAAACTCCCTACAACGACAAGGGTAGTTTCGTCATTACAAACAAACCGTAAAAAATCCGTCTCCGCCGCTGCATCCTCCCTTCTTCTCTTCTCTCTCTCTCCACCGTATATACCTATACGTTACAAATATATATATATATATATATATATACACGTTTATATATGATTCAGTTTTTTGTCTGTTCATCGAACGTTTATATTCAGGCAATGCTCGTGTTCTCTTGTCTCTTATTTATGTTTTCGTGTAGCTAATCTGTTATCTCTCTGTTTGGCGTGAGTTTATGTTCTTCTTCTTGTGAAAAAGTTTTGTTATTTGATCTCATCTCTTTGATCAATCATTGAAAACGTAAAGTTGATATTTTTTCCCGGGAAAATTACGGTTTAGGATCGGTGTTACATTTTCATGGTTTGTGATCAAGTGTTGTTTTTGTTGCTTGTTTTGTGGTTAGAATGGGATTTGAGGAAATGGGTATTTGTGGAATCTTGAAATGAGTAAAAAGTTTGACTGAAAACAAAAAAAGTAGTGTTCATCATTGTGATTGTTAAAATGTTATTTTTATGTAGGAATGGGTTCAAAATCGGCTTTGGATGTAATGGAAACATCTACAAAGGTTCATTTCTCTGGATTGTATCAAAAGGATGGTTTAGATTCAACTAGACCAGAGCAAATAGTTGAGGAAGAAGAAGAAGAAGAACATGGAGAACCTTTTGTGATTGGTGTTGCTGGAGGAGCAGCATCGGGGAAAACGACTGTTTGCGATATGATTATGCAGCAATTGCATGATCAGAGAGCTGTTGTTGTTAACCAGGTGATTCTTGTAGTTGGTTATGGTGTTTTTTAAGTTCTGATGAGTGATCATAAGTGGTTATATAATGCATCTTTGTTTGTAGGATTCTTTTTACCATAATGTTAATGAAGAGGAGCTTGTAAGAGTTCATGATTACAATTTTGATCATCCTGGTTAGTAAGTCTCTAATCTAAGACGGATAGTTCTTTGTCGCTTAGCTTTTTGGATCTTTGGAATTATATGTCATTTGCTTGTTTTCTTGTAGATGCTTTTGATACCGAGCAATTGTTGTGTTTCATGGAGAAGTTGAAAAAAGGACAAGCAGTAGATATTCCCAACTATGATTTCAAAAGTTACAAGAACAATGTTTTTCCACCTAGAAGGGTAATGAGCTACTTAGAATCTTTACTTTCTTGTCGAATCGTGACTTGGTTGCATTAAGAATCATGCATTTACTTATATCTCTCTGTTTATGATAGGTAAATCCTTCTGATGTAATAATTCTTGAAGGGATACTCATTTTCCATGACCCTCGTGTGCGAGATTTGATGAACATGAAGATATTTGTAGATGCAGGTCTTTCCAATACCAAACCTCTTACACTTATCTAGTCCAATCCGTGGCATATACATGTAACAAGTGTATATACTCATGTTGGTAATAAATTTGTTTCTTAGTCTACACTATGGTGTTATGTATTCAGATACTGATGTGCGTTTAGCGAGAAGGATTAAACGTGATACTGTTGAGAAGGGCAGAGATATCGCTACTGTTCTTGACCAGGTTTGTTTGGCTGCGATGTCACAGAAATTGTTGAGCTTTCGTGCTACCTCTTTTTTGATTTTTGGGAAACTCCTATGCAGTATTCAAAGTTTGTGAAGCCAGCATTTGACGATTTCATACTCCCAACAAAGAAATACGCAGATATAATAATTCCTCGAGGTGGTGATAATCATGTTGCTATCGATTTGATTGTGCAACACATCCACACGAAGCTCGGTCAACATGATCTTTGTAAAATATATCCAAATCTTTATGTCATTCAATCAACTTTTCAGGTTTTACTTATTCCTCCTTTCACGTCTAATCAACTCCCAATCATTTTCTTGTTGAGTCTGATCGTTTAGACGTTGATTGCAGATACGTGGGATGCACACACTAATCCGAGACTCTAAAACAACAAAGCATGACTTCATCTTCTACTCTGATCGATTGATTCGTTTGGTAGGTGCAAAATTTGATTTCTGTTTCGTGTTATGTTACCATACTTATAATGTCTTCTCGCCAGGTCGTTGAACATGGCCTCGGTCACCTTCCTTTTACAGAAAAGCAAGTGGTAACTCCCACAGGTAAGCTATTGAAAAGGTTGTATAAAAAAACTATATAAACTCCAAGCAGAGTAAGATTATATTCTCGTGTTGAATTTTTGGGGTTTTATGTAATGTTAGGATCTGTGTATTCGGGTGTGGACTTCTGTAAGAGGTTGTGTGGTGTCTCGGTTATCAGAAGGTAAAGAAACCAGCTCAAAACACTCAAACACTGATACTTATCGTCAAGACCATATAAATGATTCTGTCTGGTGCAGTGGCGAGAGTATGGAGAATGCTCTAAGAGCATGTTGCAAAGGCATCAAGATTGGGAAGATTCTTATTCATAGAGAAGGCGATAACGGTCAACAGGTTTGTCTTCTTTGTCTGTTCATCAGTTCTCCTAACTGAGAAAATCTCTGATCAAATGCTACACACCAGCTTATATACGAGAAGCTACCTTCAGACATATCGGAAAGGCACGTGCTTTTGCTGGATCCTATCCTCGGGACAGGTCTGATTTATTACTCTGTGAACTCTGCATTGCTGAACAAAAGCAAGACGTGGAATGATATAACAAGAAGCATGTTTTTGTTTGTGTGTAGGAAACTCGGCGGTGCAAGCGATAAGACTGCTTATAAGTAAAGGTGTACCTGAATCCAATATCATATTTCTCAATCTCATATCCGTAAGTTGAAAAACCAAAACCATTTCTCTACTTCTCTACAATGTATCTACTTAACTTCGTAACAACAATGTCTATTTATTTATTTTATCTCTTCAAGGCACCTCAAGGAGTAAATGTGGTGTGCAAAAGGTTCCCAAGGATAAAGATTGTGACATCTGAGATAGAACTCGGTTTAAACGATGAATTTCGAGTTGTTCCTGGAATGGGAGAGTTTGGAGACCGCTATTTTGGAACAGATGATGAGTGAGAGTGAGCTTGAACTCTCTTATTTACTCAACAAAAAATTTGGAAATTCTTGATGATTTTTGGTTTGAGCTATAAGTTATACAGATTTTATGATTAGATTTACTCCTATGTATACACCGGAATTTAAGACTAAAAAGTTTATGAAGAAGCCTCTACTTCCTCTCTAGAGAGTTTTGTGAAACTAAATTTTGTAGTTTTAATGATCTCTCTTTCTTTTACTCCTTAATTGTTCACTTACATCTTTTTTTTGAAAAAAATTTCATTTACATCTTACTTATGAGATTAAATTTATGTTAGGAGGAAAAAACTCGACGCTTATTAATATGAGTATGTTTTTTTCCATATATTATACTCCATCTGTTCCTAAAAGATAAAAACTTTACAAAAAAAATTTATTCAAGAAAGATAGAGTTTTTACTGTTTTCTATGCACTTTTATAAATTTCAAAACAAATATTGAAATACTATTGGTTAAACTTTATTGAAAACTGTAAATCGTAGAAATCAATGCGTTTTCTTAATAAGTGTGCATAACCTTAAACATCTATCTTTTTGGAACGGAGGGAGTAGTATATAGCAAAGTTACTTATTGATAAAAAGTTTTAAAACAGTGCTTAAATTTACATCGTTTGCATGTAAGATATTGTCATAGCAAACATAATAAGAATTATGTCATGATAACGAAATATATTGGGTAAACAATTGACAATAACAAATAAAGAAGATTCAAGTTATAAAAAGTTCAGTTGCATATATTAAAACGATTGACAATAACAATCCTAGAAGGATGAAGAGAGCAACACTTTCAAGTATTATAAAAAGTTGCATATATTAAATCAAAATGTTTTGAGAAGATTCAAAGATTCTTTTAGTTATCTCTAGTGTGATATAATAACAGAGTAATAATGACCACTCCAACATACATATTGTAACAATGAATCCCCCACCTCAGCATAAAGCTTTGACCATGACATGGTAAGGATAACGATAACAAAGTAGACAGACGTAGGAAAATAAGCACATGCAAGGTTTTAGCATAGCTATGTTGATTTTGGTAAATTGATGTAACCCCTAGGGTTAAAAACGACGCCGTTCCTAAAGGAGAAAAAGAGAAATAATAGTTTTTTTAGTTTATTACTTAAACCCTAAACCGTGACTTAGGGTTTATACTCTCTCCTTCTTTTATGTTTTTTGTTCTGTGGATTCGGAGATTTCTTTAGCTACTCTGACTCGTAACTCTTTTCTCGTAATTATTGTTGTGAGAGATGGGTTTGTCTTTCCATCTAGCGATAACCCAACGGAAGGTAAAGAAGAGAAGAAGACGAAGCGAAGCACCGGAGACGACTCATCAGATTCTGATTCCTATGGATTTGGTAATGGATGAGATCCTTACGAGACTTCCTGCTAAATCACTCATGAGATTTAAGTGTGTCTCAAAGCTTTGGTCATCTCACATCACCTCACGATATTTCACCAACCGTTTCCGCACGGTCCCATCCCGACCCCGTCCTCAACTTTACCTGTGTTTGCGGGATCTCCTTAACTTCAAGGAATCTGTGTTTGCGGTTCCATTTCCTTCTAAAGGATTTTGTATGGATGGGGTTAAATATTACATAGGTTTAATTGGTATGGATAATCCTGTGCTTGTGAGTTTCCACATTAGATCCGAAGAGTTCAAAACTATCCCATTTCCTTTCAATTGGTTGACTGCTTCCAAGATTTGTCTTATAGATTATGATGGAAAACTAACTCTTCTTCAGCACACTAAACTTACAGACAAAGGTATGTTGGATTTATGGGTTTTGGAAGGTGCCGCAAACAAGGAATGGTCGAAAAAGTCTCTGGTTTTGCAGCCTTCTCAACTCCATTGGGTCAGTAACACTAAATTCTTTGTCAGAGCTACAACTCAAAATGGCAAGATTTTCTTGATACCACAAGATTTCATGTCTCTCTTTTACGTTCTCTGTTATGATCTGCAAAGCAATGATATGAGAAAGATCGAGATCAAAGGTATACCTGATCACTGGTTTAGCAAGGACAAAAGGATGTATGTTGTTAACTTGATATTTATGGAAGAGGGTGAGAACGTCATGCATTTGGAGACTTAATCTTTTTTTTTTTAAATATGTTTTAGTAAAACTTGGTTTTCTTGCAAATTGCTTACTCAACTCTGAATCTATTTACTTATAGCATAGTTAATAATTAAAAAAGTATAGATGTGTGTAGTTACGATCTTTGCATCTGAGACCCACCTATCATCCATTGCCACTTTGATTTCTTTACCTGCCAAAGCATGAAAAACATATCTCGACTACTTCATTGATCATGAGCGAAAGAATAATTTAGCAAAAGAACAAAACTGATGTTGTGTCTTTTTAATAATGGTACCACGTAAAATCGTTTTGCATCATTGTCACATTTTGTTTCATGATGGTCACTATGCAACATTATTAAATAACTTTCTCAAAAAAAAAACATTATTAAATATCAAGTGAGATTTTATTTATTATAATTGACTTGTATACAGAAAAAAAATGAAGAATGCACCACAAATCACCTTCATTTTTTATCTTTTAGGTCTAGCAAAACGGCCAAATCTTTGTTCATATCAACTCGAACCTGAAAAGTTTTCTTCCTCTATCCAATGTCTCTGCTTGACTTAGTCAAAGGCTCGAAGATGATGATCTAAAACTCCAAATCCACACTAACTACCATATATAATCAATTTTAACAGCAATTCTCAATTAAGTCCAGTTCATCCTAACCAAAACCAAACCAAAAATTTACAAATATCTATATGGATCTAAAACATCTCGAATCCGATCCGAACCCGACCCGAAGGTCCAGACGAGAACTTATAACAACATTTTGGTCTGATTAGTACTACATTGAGAATGGGCTCAATGGCTCAAAGTAATTATTACGTCAGCTTTTATTTTAAACAATAAATTACACATTTTAACGGTTAAGATAATCATTGTGGATAATCAACGGTGTAGATGAGTCATAGAGAAACGAGCAAGGCCTCTAATCGTTTCTTCTTCAAGTAATCTCTGTGTGTGAGTGACCCAAGAAGAAGAAGAAGGTCTAGAGTTCAAAGTTTGAATTCAAAGCGGGAAATTCGGAATCTTTCTTTCTGGGTTTCTCTTCTTCTTCTCAAATTTCAAACCTTTCACACGAAATTCACTGTTCTGGGTTTTGAATTTTCTGTATCAAATCTGATACCTTTACTCGCGAAATCACTGTTAAGGGTTTCTCCAAGTCGTCTTCCTCGAATAGTTATGTCTCTACAGTATTGTGTGATTGCGTTTTTCGTATCTGTTGTATTGATTGATTTGTGATATTGAGAGTTTTAGGAGAAAAGGGTTTTAGGGTTTATTGTCTTACTAAGTGTAAAGTCTCTGCCTTTTTGTATTACAGTGTGTTGATTACGAATGAAGAATCAATCAGACACAGAAAGTACACAGATTTTAGGTGATTGGGATTTTCCACTTACCAATGAGGTAGTTCTTGTGAAGGAAATTGGTTCAACGTCTAAGAAGCGGGTTTTGCCACCGTGGATGGATCCGTCGTGGGAATGGGGAGGTGGATTATGGAAATTGGATGGAAGAACAAGGAAGAAGAAGAAGATGGAGGAAGAGAAGAAAGTGAGTGATGATGATGAACATGGTTGTTCTGGAGGAGGTTCTGGTTTGAGTATTGAGGATTTGATGGAGGAGTATGCTTCTAAGCCACCTCAAATAGCTGAATGGTTTTGGTGTATTGAATATGTTGCGAAATTCGCTAAGGATATACGCTGTTTACTCGGTAACTCGATTATCTGAGTTCTCTTCTTATAGTATGGTTCTTGTGTGTTTAGTATTGAAAAAGAAATCTATCTCTTTGTTTCAGAGTTGATGGACATGGGTTATGACTTCAAACATGGCTATGGGAGGAGGATTGATGAAGTATTGTCTCTTAGAATCTTGGAGTTCATGTTTGATCCGAGTAAGAATGATGTTGGTGTTGCAGCTGAGCCGAGAGTTGAGTTTGATTTATCTATGAGTAACGCTGATGTTCTCGATGCGGTTGTGAAAGATGTATGAGCAAACTTTGAATAACTTGACTAGCAGTAGTAGATGTATAGGATGTTATGTGTGGGTTTCTGATTTTAGTTGCTTGTTCTTAAATGTTAGATTCCGTTATCAGAACTACGACCAGGCATGCCAGAGTTGTCTAAGTTCAATGTTCTTCCGTTTATTGCTCATAAGAAAATGTGTTTGCCACAATGTGCACTGGAGAAGGTAAAGATTTCTTATAACTCACCTTTACTTGTTTCATGCTTTTCTTTACAAGTAACTGAAACAACAATGCTCTTTGTGTGTGTGTGGATCTTGTAGCTTAGAGATGTGAGTTTAATGAAGAGTCAGACAGGTGCAGGTCCTTCCAAGGAACCAAATGACTCTGTTTTAAGAGATGATCGATCAATGCACGTGGATGTATGTGAGGGGAACTCGATAGATGAGCAGCAAGAACATAATGGTTTGAAACAAACGGATGTAAATAAGAAGGGTAAAGTAATTGTCATTGATGATGAGGACGATCCAAGGCAGGCCAATGAGAAAGATGAAGTATTTGTGATAGATGGAGATGAAACAGCCAAGGAACCCATTAACAACGGTAATACTACTTGCAAGACCTTTGCTCCAAACTCAGATGCACGTGTAAAATGTACAAAAGATGGAACCTGGTTAATCAATGAGAGCGATGATGAGTCAGATATGGTTAAAGGTCCAGCCTTAGCCAACAAGAACATGAACATTCCTTCAAGCTCCCGAACAAGACCCGAGAATATATGTTCGAAATGTAAAAAAGAAGGAACATTGCTGATATGTAGCAGAAGCGAGTGTGCAGCAAAAGTTCACAAAGCATGCTTGAATTGTGTGGTTAGCTTGGACGAAGAAGGGAACTTTCACTGCCCTGTATGCTGGTATGATCAAGTCACAATGGAGTACCTTGATTCACAGAAGTTGATGAGTATTGCAAAGAGTAGACTGTTAAAGTTTTTTCCTGTACTTTCCAAACGAAGTAAGAGACTCAAGTAATGGAGTACTTGCTTGCTGCAACTTACACTATTATATTTTTCGGGTAATTCAAGGAATCAATAATAGATGTGAATTTGTCAGCCCCGGCCCGTTGGGGAGGCCAGCTAGGCAATGGTCTAGTCCACCAAATTTAAGAAAAAATTATACGTCACATATTTTATCTATGTAATAACTAATGGGTCTATGAACAAATAAGTCTATATTGTTTTAGTCAATTATTTTGAGTTTAACAAATATGAAAACATGATTAGTGACATAACTTGAGCGTAAGGGGCCACAAAAACTAAATAAAAAACGTGATTAAGTAAGATATTAATTTTCCTTGTTTTGTGTCAAAACATCATTGTTAAAAAAAATTGTAAACGTGATTGGAATTATAAAAAGAAATCTCGAAAAAAATCTACAACCATTCTAAACAAATTTAAATCGATCTCTTCCAAAAAAATTGTGGCCATCGTTTGTTACTCTCTTTTCTTCTTCATCAAATTGATCAACTAAGTAGTTTATGATTCTTTTTAAAATTATAATTGCTTGTAATCACATTTAAAATTCATGCATTATTTCCAATCAAACCATCGATGGAGTAAGATGACTGAAAACAAATTGTTAAACCCATAGTGCTAGATGTAATTTGGAGTTTTATAACTTGTTTAATTCCTTAGACCTAATTGATTTCAATCGTTTTTGTTGTTGTGGTTAATAATCTTTGTATGTTACAAAGATTTATTATTTTTGCTATGATTTTTATTATTTATGGGAAGCCACCTTTTCTATATCGCGCTACCATTTTCAATGGACCGGCCCTATAAATTGTAGAAACGCAGGGATTAAGTAAGTGTTTAGCAAGTTAGATCCCTCTTTTGTGTAGATTAAAGCAGTTCGAAACGTTGTTGGTCTGATTGTATTTTGGGTAGGAGATAAATTAGGGAGAAAAAAGTTGAGCAGTCTTCTTTCTTCATGTGTTAAAGACTTAATGATGTAAAATATTAGGGTTGAATGATGATTTCTTTATTTTAAAGAGACCTTTGAACCCTAATAAGTCTAATAAGTCAGATAAATTCCTCCAAAGGTTATTCTTTGTGATTTGCTTAGCTATTTTTTAACGAAAATTTGTGGCATCTGAAACATCAAATGCTTATACTTTTAATTATGATCAAGTTTCCATTTTCGTTGTTTCGCTTTGTGCTTAAAATGTACAAAATTACATACACTAGCATTTCTTTTCTCACTTCAACTTGATCAAGACGAGGTGATTTTAGTAGAGAATCAGACAGGTACAGGTCCTTCCAAAGAAGCAAATGACATTGTGAGGAGAATTCGATAAATGAGTAGCAAGTGCATATTGGTTCAGAACAAACAAAAATAAACAAGGAGAAATTATATGTCGATATGTAGCAAGAGTGTTAACAAACTATTTGTATAATTTTGGTCCTAGAAAGGTTACCATTATAATTTTGCTATACACAAAAGACTTGTACCTTATACAGATTCCCCAATCATTTTACTTAAATTTCGCCAATAATCTCTCCTATATGGTGAGAGAGACAAAGAAAGATTAAGTTTGTTCTAATACATTTTCGAGAGGCAAATGATGAAAACATTTAGACACAGTACAAGATGTTCCACACCGAAAAACAGAGATACGAGAAATATAAAACGAGGGGGATTAAACAATTTGTCTTGGACATTAAGGGACTCTCACTAATGCATTGGACCTTGACCACCATAATGCAGAGTATGACCATCCGGACCTTGATGCAGTGAGCTTGAGGACGGTGCCGTGTAAGAATTGTGACCTTGCCCTCCTGATTGGACCCACCCACCTTGCGGCTGCTGCTGGTGGTGGTGGCTCGCACCTGCTGCGTGGTATTGTTGTGAATTACCGACGTATGGATTCTGACCAGGCTGTTGGGCCATTGCAACAGCCGGGTTTGGCATCGTGTAATCTCTGCTTCTGTCATTGTTCACCTACAAACAAACTCAATATTAAACCAAACTCTTTACTTTGGTGTGTGAAAAAACAGAGAGAATACGAACTAACTATACTACCTTAATGCTGAGGTCGGTATGGCGTGAAAAAGTGATGTGGAGCTTACAAAATCCCCCATCATAGATACAATGTCCTTCCAATGCTTCCTTTGCCACCACAGCCGTTTGAACATCTGAAAGAAACCCGAAACCCGCCAAGTCATTTGAGAATTTCCTCTAACAGATCAATAATGACACAATGCATAATCCTAATATAAGATGTTACCTGGGTATTGAACTAGTGCCTGCATACCACCATTCTTGTCAAACATAGCAATCTTTTGAACAGTCCCAAAAGCCGCAAAAACCTACTCAAAGGAGGGGGAAAAGAAAATTAATATATTTTCGAAAAGAAAGATTCAATGAGGATTATCAAATATATTACCATGTGTAAAACATCCAAGGTTACTGCATACTGCATGTTCTCAATGGATGCAAGAAGAACATTACTTTCAGGCTCTATCTTCTTTCCGTCTACACCCACAACCACCTAGAAAGAATTTCACATTAGTATCAACACAATGAATAATTTCCATGCATCTCTTTCCTGGCAAACTGTGCTTACCTGACCAGTACTATCAATGGCTGATGGAGCAACAGGAAGGTAAGGATTAGTATAGTCCCTGCAAAATTAAGACGATATGATTAAGAAATTATCATCACAAAACCACCAGGAAAACCAATACACATTGTGAATAGACATACCTGCTCCGATGACTCTGAAATTTTACAGTCAAATCTGTATGAGCTGAATATGTGATTTTTAGAGAGCATTGTCCTACTGTCTCAGGGAGTAGATACCTGATGTCAAAAACACGTCAGTGATAAGTACACCTCAAATATAATCTTAGTTCAGTTAATAATAACGAGATTGCAAAGTTTCACTTTCTACCAATGCATACAATATTACTAGTTTCCTGAATGAGCAAAATGGTTTTCCAACATCAGTATACAACCCTGAACAGTTAGACTAAATACTGTGTCAAAAATTGTCACCTAGGGATGCTTCTTCCATCGAGGGCATCTTTTGCAGAGGTTGCAGTTACCGCGTCAGTAAATTGAACCAGAGCCTGAGAGAAATTCAAACAACAAACAGTATGAGTACATACATATCTACCTACCAAAATAACAAAGCAATTGTTGGCTTGGTACTAATATACCTGATATCCTGCTGTCTTCTCAAACGTAGTAATCTTGTGCACAAACCCAAATGCTGAGAATACCTGCATTGCAAAACCAGTAATTAGAACACCAAACAAAAACCAGATATCAAAATGGAAAATATTATGAACACTCATCATCACAGCCACATAAACTTTGATATAAAAAAAACCTATCACATGAAATGGAAAATCATAACTACGCCTATGTAAGATCGTATCTTACGCCTCCTAGAGTATTTGATAAAAGGGAAGTGAGAGGGAGAGAGGCAAGGTCAGGGAAAGGAGAAAGGAAACAAACACACATGTGCTCTTTTCTCCTAATGCATTAGGCTTGCCACTGAAGATATTTGCCTTGACATTGTCCTGCTGATTCGTGTTCAAAAATGTAAGTTCCCAAAACCTACAACCTAATTATCTCGAAACATCTTTCAGCAATATGTTGTTACTTCTTCTTTCTAAGTAAACGAAAAAGAGTTGCATTGTACAACTTACCAGATGCAAAACATCAATGCTGACCATTCTAGCATCATCACCTTCAATAGTCACAAGAAGTACATTCCCCACAACATCTGCAGTTGTTTTGTTGTTGATGATTTCTTGCCGGTTTGAGTACTGTAGGTATACAGTTTTACCTCGAACTTGCGCAGGCTCTGATGACGATGCATAGTAAGAAATCATCTGTATAGCTTGATTCAAATCTTCCTGTGACAAATCAAGAAACAAAAAACCTAAGCAAGAAATCAAAACTTATAATACATATTGCATAATCTTAGCATAATATCTACTTATAATACAAATTGCATAATCTTAGCATAATCTCTACTTATACATAATCTTAGCATAATATCTACTTATAATACAAATTGCATAATCTCTACTTATACATAATCTTAGCATAATCTCTACTTATAATACAAATTGCATAATCTTAGCATAATCTCTACTTATAATACAAATTGCATAATATCTACTTATAATACAAATTGCATAATCTCTTCTCTCAGAGACTTACAAATTCAATGAAAGCTTGATTACGATTAGCTCCAACATTGCATTTAGTATTAACAACGGAACCAAAAGGCTTCCCTAGTTCGATTAATTCATCTTCAGTACATTCCCAAGGTAAGTTTCTTAGATGAAGAACCTTAGAAGGAGGTTGCGTGTAACGAAACTGTGGCTGGCTTGATACAGAAGACATTGTTATTAGACCTGTAAACACAAAAAATCACCATCAATTTCACAATCTCGAGTACTAGGTTTCGATTCAACAATTCCTTGACAAATTCGAACAAATCTATCAATTCGTATACTATAGATCGTTCAAACACCATTAATATGACACAAGAGTGATCGGGACGAACCTGTAGACGACGGAGACGGCGACACAAGAGCGGCGGAAGAAATTTGTTAGCGGCGGAGGAAAATCGAGTCTGATCCTAAAAAAAGATTCGACAAAGATGAGTGATATAGCAAAGATGGGCCAAACCAATGAGTTAATATGGGCCTTATAAAGCCCATACTCTTAATAAATAAAAAAGTTGAACAAAAAAATTCACTCAAAAAGATATTATTTCAAATAGATTTTGTTTTACAAATGGTGAATTTGAAGAAATTTGTTAATGAGGAATATTACATATGAACCAAACATAATTAGACCGTGAAAGAATAATGGTTTTAATCTTGAGACTGAATCCAAGGAATCGTAGAGAATAAAATAAATCGATAAATTTAGTCAAATCGATTATTTACGTCATTTAAATTTTTTCGTGTATTTGTCAGAATTTGTTTTTTTGCTAAAAAACTCTCATATTAAGGTTTAGTATAAAATCAACATATTTAATCAAATTTTTTTTTTAAAATGTTTAATATTTTACATGTATTGTTTTACGGTTAAACCTCACATATATCATGATTTAGTGTCCCTTACAATCTGACAAAATGAGGTTTAAATGATTCAATATTTACTGAGGGTTTTCTTGCTGCAACTTCACTATTATATTTTCGGGTAGTTCATAGAATCGATATTTTTGTGCAAATTAAATCGTTCTGAAACGCGTTTGTTCTTAGTATATTTTGGGTAGGAGATTTTATTAGGGAGAACAAAGTTGAGCAATGTTCATGTGTTAAGAACTCAATGTAAAGAATTGAAGACACATGATTGTAATGTTATAGCTAAATATTCCCCTTATTTTGCTATAGACAAAGACTTAAACAAATTATTCTGTTATATATGATTTTTTAAATGAAAAATATATTTTTACTTTTTTCTCAGAAAATGAAAAATAATTAAAAACAAAACTTAAACTAACAAAAACAGAGTCGGCCTCGATCACTAGCTATAAACAGTTTTTTTTTTTTTGTCAGGACTATAAATCCTCATTCACTCTCTTTAGGGTATAAATAAAAATTTGTGTGTGCAACAGTTTTTCTCATAATCCTCTCTTCCTCTGTTACTTGATTCATCTTTTGATATCGAAACATGGGAATCACGTCGTCGAATTGTAATTGTCGGACCAAATCATGTCAAAGAAACTGGTAGATCCAAGGCGAGAACCGGTGTTAAAATCTTCTTTAGAATGGTTAGAGAAAGAGTTTAAAGCTAAGTTGCCAACCGAAGCTGAAGAAGCTCGGTTTTGCGAATTCGTGGAAGGAGGTGCTTGCAAAGAATCATTCAAGGCTTTGCAAGATTGTGTGGAGGAACCTGGAAGTTGTAGTAGAAAGTGTAAAGAACACACTTCAACGTTTTTCGAGTATGTGTATTCTAACCCTGATGATAAGAGTTTTAGCTAAGATAGTAACAAGAACTCTTATTTCTCTCCAAGAATGATTTACAAGTTCCGATTATGTTTCTACAATTTTCTGGATAATCCCAAATGAGTAAAGGAGACCCTCTTTATAGACTAGAGAGTCTCGTATACAACGTCTCTAACTAATTCAACGACACGCAACTGCTTCAACAACTTCTCTTCCTCCAATAGAATCTTGCCAGCTCATTACTCAACTTCTGCTTCAGTCTTCTTAGTCTCTCTTCTCTTATAACGATTCCAAGGCCTAATCCAACGCGTATCAATACCCCCCTCGTTTTCATAAAGCTTGTCCTCAAGCGTAAAGTCTGGAAATTGCGCCTTAAGATCCTTTACCGCCATCCATGTTTGATCATGTAATGGCAAATTGGTCCATTGAATCAATACTTCCCATACGCCATCTTTGTTGTATCTAGCATCCTTAATCACTTCTGGTTCAATGATAATCTCATCATCTTCTGTCATTGTTGCTGGTAACTTTGACACTTCATGATTTTTCCCGAGTACCGGCTTCAATTGTGAAACGTGAAACACATCATGAACCTTAGATTCAACTGGTAACCTGAGCATGTAAGCCGCTTTGCCTACTTTCTCCAATACTTCAAATGGTCCGTAATACTTCGCAGCCAACTTTTGGAATACCCTCCTTGACACTGATTGTTGTTTGTAAGGTCTGAGCTTGAGGTATACTTTAGCTCCCACTGTGAACTCCAAGTCTCTCCTATGTTTATCAGCATTGTTCTTCATTATTTGCTGAGCGTGACCCAAGTTATCTTTGATCCTTTCCAACATTTTATCTATGTCCTTCAACATTGTTTCTAATTCATAGTTAGAAGTTGATCCAAACTCAAACTTTACCAATCATGGATGTGTTATGCCATAAACCAACTGAAAAGGAGTAGCCTGAAGTGAAGTATGGTATGTTGTATTGTACCACAATTCAGCCCAGTGCAAATACTGACCCCATTTCTTCGGATGAGCTGATGCAAAACACCTTAAAAATGTCTCTAGGCACCTGTTTAATACCTATGTTTGGCCATCGGTTTGAGGATGGTAAGCAGTGTTGTACTTCAATTTTGTTCATGCATGCTTAAAGCATTCTTTCCAGAAGTTACTCAAGAATATCTTATCTCTATCAGAGACAATTGATGCTGGAAAGCTGTGAAGACGCACCACTTGTCTTGTAAACTTATCTGCTACATCTTTCGCATTGAAGGGATTTTTGAGACCAGTAAAATGGTCATATTTGCTGAGTCTGTCTACTATCACAAATATCACGTTAAATCCTTCAGATGTTGGTAAGCCCTCTATAAAGTCCATTGAAATATCCTCCCAAATCTTCTGAGGTATTGGTAATGGTTGTAACAACCCTGCAGGTGATAGAGTAGAGTACTTCTGTGTCTGACAAGTGGAACATTCATCAACATACTTCTGAACATTGGTGATCATCCTCTTCTAATAAAACTAAGATTGAATTCTCTTCAATGTTTTTAACACACCTGAGTGACCTCCTTGCAAACCATCGTGATATTCTTCTAATATCAAGGGAATATATGTTGAATTTGGAGAAAGCATTAAAGCTCCCTTGTAACATACTTTCCCTTGTATCACCGCATAACCTTGCTTCAAAGTTTTTCCTTCTAGAATATGTAGTTTCAGCTTATGTATATCCTCATTTTTGTCAACTTCTTCTAAGATGTCTTGTAATTGTAAGGATTGTGGAACTGTAATAGCCAACAACGTATTCACAGTGTTACTCTCCATACAATTCATCCTTGATAACGCATCTGCTACTTTATTTTCTACACCCGGTTTATAGACGATCTCGAAGTCATACCCCAACAATCTGATTAACCACCTTTGATATTCTAGTGACACTTCCTTCTGTTCTAGTAAGAATTTTAGACTTTTCTGGTCTGTTCTCACTATAAACTTCCGACCAAGGAGATAATGTCTCCACTTCTGTATTGCCATCACAATAGCCATTAATTCTCTTTCGTAAATCGGTTAGAGTTGTTCCCTTTCAGACAATACATGACTAAAATAAGCCAATGGATAGTGTTGTTGCATGAGAACAGCTCATAATGCAAACCCCGAAGCATCAGATTCTACTATGAAGGGTTCCTTAAAGTTAGGCAGTGCTAGTACTGGAGCAGAACACATTGCTTTCTTCAACTCTTCAAAAGCCATTTGTGCATTGTTATTCCACTCAAACTTCTCCTTTTTTAACGACTCTGTTAGTGGTTTCGCAATTGCTCCATAACCCTTCACAAATCTTCGATAATACCCTGTTAAGCCAAGGAATCCTCTTACTCCCTTCACATTTTTTGGAACAGGCCACTTCACCATCGCTGCAGTTTTACTTGAATCAGTCAATACTCCTTCTTTTGAAATAATATGACCCAAATACTCAACTTGATTCTCAGCAAATAAGCATTTTTTCTAGTTGGCAAACAGCTTGTACTCTTCAAAAATCTTCAATACTATTCTGAGATGTTTCTCATGTTCTTGAATATTGGCACTATAGACCAAAATATCGTCGAAAAAGACTAGTATAAACTTCTGCAGATAAGGCCTGAATAGTTCATTCATTAGAGCTTGAAAAGTGCCTGGTGCATTTGTTAAGCCAAACGGCATTACCAGGAATTCATATAATCCGTCATGCGTTCTAAAAGCTGTTTTCTCAATGTCTTCTTCTTTCATGCGGATTTGATGGTATCCTGATCGTAAATCCAATTTCAAAAATATTTGAGCTCCATGTAACTCGTCAAGCAACTGGTCAATAACCGGAATTGGAAACTTAGCTGCCACTGTAGCCCTATTCAAAGCTATGTAATCAACACAGAATCTCCAACTGTGATCCTTCTTTTTCACTAGTAAAACCGGACTGCAAAACGGACTGTGACTTGGCTTTATAATCCCTGCACTCAACATCTGTTTCACCATTCTTTCCATCTCTTCTTTGTGACAGTGAGGGTATCGATAGGGTCTCACACTTATAGGACCTGACCCTGGTTTCAACTGAATCGAATGTTCTCTGCCTCTCATAGGTGGCGATTCCGTTGGTTCAGCAAACACTGGTTGATATTCTTCTAAAAGCTTCTCCATTATAGGATGTCTTCCCTCTTCCTTCTCTTTGATCCCCAATGAAGAACACTCAATTCTCTCTACCCCTTTCACTCCTTTTTCTTTCTGCTGTAAAGTTTTCAGAGACATCTTATTACCATGTAGTGAAGGGTCTCCACATATAGTTATTGTCTGCCCTTTGTACACAAATGATAACTCATGTGTCTCCCAATCCACTTGGCATTCCCCCAGTTTCCTCAACCACTGAATACCCAGTATTATATCTGCATTACCCAATTCCAAGTTAATAAAATCTGCTTCAAACTCCAGTTCCTACAACTTGAACTTGACTCCTCTACATGAGCCCATTCCTTTAACTTTGATTCCTGTCCCCAAGAGTACTTCATAATTGTTATTGTACTTCGGTTTCAGCTTCGCTTTCTTCACTACATCAGGCGCCATAAAGTTGTGTGTTGCTCCACTGTCAAGCATCACAACAATCTCAACTTTACCAATGAACCCTCTGAGTTTTGTTGTTGTAGGTGAACTGATTCCTAAGAATGAATTCAGTGACAATTCCATGAATTCCCTTGAATTGTCTTCTTCTTCCTCTGCTCTAACAGATTCCTCTCCATCCTCTTCTAATTCAATTTCACACCCATTTACCACCAACATTACTCTTAACTCCTTATTGGTACAGTTATATCCCACAAAATACTTCTCATCACACTTAAAACACAATCCATTTCTCTTCTTTTCATCAAATTCTGCTGGACTCAATCTGAGGCTTGGTCTCTGGTCAGTAGAGCCATTCTTTTGCCATGGTTTACTTCCATTATTACCTCCATTCGATTTATTCTTCCATCCTCCATTGTTTTGCGATCTATTCTGAGACAAAAATTGATTCCTTCCATTTCCCTTATCCTGACTTATTGCTCCATACACTAGCCTTGACATAATACTCGCCTCCATGTCTAAAGATGTCTCCATCAACTCATCTAACCCTCTTGGTTTCAGCATTCTCACCAATGCTCTAATTTCTGGTTTTAATCCATTCTTGAATATAGATTCCAAACTCTCATCATCCATATCCAATTGAGCAGAAAGATCCTCAAAATTCTTCTACATAGTCATCCACTATTCCGGTTTGTTTCAGCCCAAACAATCTTTCCGAAGGTGTTAGATTTCTTGAAGATCCATACCGCTTCAACAATTTGTGCTTAAATGTTTTCCAATCTTTAAACGGATGCTTCCTCGTCTGATAGTTATACCACTTCAAAACCTTTCCATTCAGATTCACAGATACTGCACCCAATTTCTCTTCTTCCTCATACTGACCAATTTTGAAAAATCTCTCTGCCTTCGCAAGCCAACCATACACATCTGTACCATCACACACAGGCATTTCAAGCTTTTTTAACCAATTTTCCCTAGGTTTTTGACTAACCACCTGAGTAACTACATTAGAACTACTCCGGTGTTGTTCCAGTATAGGAGTATGTACCTGATTTCGATTCTCCGTTGAATTTACTTCATCTCCACCGTGAATCACTACGTTTTCTTCTCGTCTTTCTTCCATCGCCGTCGCTGGACGTATTCGACCGTCGAGTCTTTGAAGAATCTCCGCGAGCTGAGTACCCACCGCTTTAAGACTATCCTTCGTCTCGTTCTGTGCAAGTTCCGCAGCTCCGGCGAGTTCGTCGACTCTTCCGGTGAGTTTCTCCATTGAAGCTTCCAAAGCTTGAATCCTCAATTTTGTATCTGCTTTAGGTGCCATCTCGAACCTTACTCACGCACCAATTGATAAGAGTTTTAGCTAAGATAGTAACAAGAACTCTTATTTCTCTCCAAGAATGATTTACAAGTTCCGATTTTGTTTCTACAATTTTCTGGATAATCCCAAATGAGTAAAGGAGACCCTCTTTATAGACTAGAGAGTCTCGTATACAACGTCTCTAACTAATTCAACGACACGCAACTGCTTCAACAACTTCTCTTCCTCCAATAGAATCTTGCCAGCTCATTACTCAACTTCTGCTTCAGTCTTCTTAGTCTCTCTTCTCTTATAACGATTCCAAGGCCTAATCCAACGCGTATCACCTGATTACTATCAGCCGGTTCTCGACATGATGGATACTTTTATAGAACATATAGGCAAGGAGCACGAAGGCTTGGATACGATGAACCAAGCTTTGAAGGATGATGCATTGGCTGCGAGGATGCAAGCTTTGAGGGATAAATTTAGAAAAATTTAGATAGTTTCTATGTTTTGAGAGATAATTTGCTTTAATGGTTATTACTTTGTTGATGCCCATGAATGTTTTCGTGAAGAAATCTTGTCTTATTTGTGGTTTGCTTAGCTATTTCCTCGAAACAGAAAAACTTAGACATTTATGAGTGATTTGCTTCTACATCTTTGTTGTTTCACTTTGTGTTTAAGATACACTAGCATTTGTTGTTCCCACTTTAATTTGATCATGGCGAGGGTTTTGTTTCGTTCATGTCTCCTCGGATTTAAGTATGAGAGAAATGTAGTTGTTATTCGTTTAGATAATCGTGAGCTTTCGTTTGCTACTTATTTGAGATTTGGTTAGTTAAAAGCGTTATTCGTGCTTCATTGCTCATAGTAATGCGTGTAGATGTTCTTTCAAATTAATTATACATCTCGTTTAAAGTTTGTGAGATTTAGTTAGTTAAAAGTGTTATTATTGCTCCGTTGCTCGTAAATACATGTGGATGTTCTTTCAGATTATGCACCTCGTTTAAAGTTTGTGAGATTGGTTAATTAAAAGTGTTATTCTTGCTCGTAGTAATACGTGTAGATGTTCTTTGGGATTATGCATCTCGTTTAAAGTTTGTGTGTATATTTGAGTTAATGATTGATTGATTAGTGATGTTATGATTTTTCACCTTTGAACAATATGTTTGTGGTTACTGGTCCTACCAAAGAAAAGGAGTCACGAGTCATAACAAGACAAATAAAAGAACAAAGACAAGAAGAGAGTCACAAGCTCAAGATATATTCTTCTCACTTTCCGAGCTTTCTTTCAACAATGGCGTCTTACTCTTTCCTTTTCGTCTTCTTCTTCTCTGTCTCCGTCGTCTCTGCGCTTAACATCGGTGTTCAGCTAACAAATCCCTCCATTACCGTGGTCAGAATCATGTTTTCTTGATCTCTTTTGGTTTAGAGCCTCTTGTTTATACTAATGATTCACTTGTTGTTTTGGTTTTGAAATTGTTTTGGCAGAGCAAAGAATGTAGCCGGAAATGCGAATCGCAGTTCTGTTCAGTGCCACCATTTCTGAGGTATGGCAAGTACTGTGGACTCTTGTATAGTGGATGTCCTGGAGAGAGACCATGTGATGGTCTTGATTCATGTTGCATGAAGCATGATGCTTGTGTCCAATCCAAGAATAGTAATTCAACTAAACTTTTAAGCTCTCTATTTCTGCTAGTCTCATTTTTTACTCAGTTTTGACTTTACCATTATATATGTTTTAATGCAGATGATTATCTAAGTCAAGAGTGTAGTCAGAAGTTCATAAACTGTATGAACAGTTTCCGTGATACGAAGCAACCGACCTTCAAAGGTAACAAATGTGATGCCGAACAAGTTATTAACGTTCTCTCCGTTGTCATGGAAGCTGCTCTTATCGCCGGAAAAGTCTTCAAGAAACCTTAAAATGTACTGTGTTTTTATTTCTTGCTTCAAGACTTTTGTCTCTAATTATCCATTTTACGGAAGAACAAACTAGTATTAAGTAATAGTACTACTTTAACTTTGTGCTTGCTTACTTAAGGAATGAATACTCTTTCTTTTTATATGATAATTTGCTCTAAAGGTCATATATTTTTTTTTATGCCCCATGAATGTTTCAATGAAAGACATGTAGCTTATTGATTTGTGTTAGTATTGCTATTATGTCACCAACAAGATTTAAACCCACATAATGCATGTTGGCCTAGGAGCTCTCTTTTGAGCGTCTACTTTGTCTAAAGATCAAGTTAAAAAAGTTTAGATCTCTTCTTGTTTCACTTTGAGCTTAATAAGATACACAAAACTCTTATGTGCATTTTCTTACCTTAATTTGTGTGTTGTGGAGCTGAGTTACGATTCAAGAAAGGCATGTATATCCTATCATAGACTCATCATAGTGTAGATAATTGGTAGTGGCATTAATGTCCTAGATTTTTACCGTATCACATCAAAGGCAAGCTGTTTTTTAGATACTAAAACTCTCTTAATGTGACTTCTCTCTAGCAACTATGTGGAAATAATCTCATGTATAGAGGTTAACAACAAGCTCATGTATATTGAAAAGTTGATATTTGGAGAGGAAAGGAGTGGTCCATGGACTTTTCTTCATTTTGTCGCATTTCGCTCAAAAGGTTAAAGTGGAATAGTGCATCAAGCCGTTCCCAAGGGCCAACTTGATCAATCCTAGAAGAGTGAACCCTAGTAGAGTCACCGACTCCAACTACCATCTATGTACGACCCATACTAGATCAGACCAACTAACCATCCATCTTTGTCTCAATAGAGTATTTTAGTGACATGTATCGGTTCGTTTTACCATTACCTTAAAAATGTCAGCGACATTATCACTACCTTACCGCCTTGACAATTAGAGACACCTATTATTACTTAACTAATTCATATTCTTAAAACATATTTATTTTAATCTCTAACAAAATGTAAACTAAACTATGGGCTTGAGTATACAAGTGTAATAGTATAATACTCTAGCAACAACTTTTTTTACTTGGATAAAAGTTGTTGAACAATTATAAAACACTAAAAAAAGTAGTTTTAGTAAATTAAAAAATTTCCTTATTTTTAACACATATTACATAACCAAATTATATTTAGGTATGAAACATAAAAAGTTTTCTTTGAATTGAATTAAAAAGTTATAAAATAATTATAAAACGCCAAAAACTAGTCTTACTAGATTAAAGACTTTCCGTTTGTTTAACACGTATTATACAACAAAATCATATTTAGATATAAAAATAAAAGTTTGTTTTAACTTGAATAAAAAAGTTTTGTAATTATAAAACGCCAAAAAACTAGTCTTATTAGACTAAAGACTTTCCGTTTCTTAACACGTGTTATACAACCTAATCACATTTAGATACAAAAGTAAAAATTTATTTTGTTGCAAACTTATTACAAAACGTTAAAAAACTAGTCTTACTACATTAATTTTTTTTAACACGTATTATATAACATAATCACATTTAGATATCAAACCAAAAATTTCTTTTGACTTGAACAAAAAAATTTACATAATAATTATAAAACGCCAAAATACCTAGTTTCAGTAGATTACAAACTTTCCGTTTTTTAACACGTATTATATACCAAATCACATTTAGATAAAAAAATTATTTTGACTTGAATAAATTTTTTACAGAATAATAATTATAAAACGCCAAAAAACCTAGTTTCAGTAGATTATAAACTTTCCATTTCTTAACACGTATTATATATCAAATCACATTTGAGGAAAAAATATAAAATTACCATAAATAAACAAAAAAAATTGATTTACATAACCTTATAAACAATTGTACATTACCATTCATCATCATCATTCATAACCTTTGAAAAAAACTCAAATTTGATTTTACAATATAAAGGAGTGAAGTGACGTAATCGTATAAAGTTACCGACAATAATAAATAAAATCTTTTATGTATATGTATAAGTAAATGTATTTTTGATTTCATAAGTTTTCTAAAGATTTCATTTTTTTTTTTCAATTTTCACTTTCTCTCTCCTCCCGCTTCCTCTCTTCCCTCTTACTCTCTCTCTTCACCATGACAAGCTTCTCCTCTTCCGATGGCGGCTCTTCTAGGGTTTCGATTCCTAATCATCTCCGTAAAACCCTTCAAAGTATTCGTGAGATTACCGGTAAACAACACTCTGATGAAGATATCTTCGCTGTTTATAAAGAATCCTTCAATGATCCTTACGAAACCGCACAAAAGCTTCTCTTTTTAGGTATAGTACTTATTGATAATGATTCTCTCTCTGTGTATCTGTTTAGGGTTTTAATAAAGTATGACTCTTGGGTTTCGCGTTTGTTCGATTTTGGGTTTTTCTGTGTGATAGGGTTTTTGTTGATTTAGGGTCTGTTCTGGAGTATCGTGTGATGTGCTTAGTGTTATGAGTTTGGTATGTGTTTGCATTTTCATGTACTTTATTGATTTGGGCTCTGTGTGATAGGGTTTTGTTGATTTAGATTCTGTTCTGGAGTATCATGTGATGTGCTTAGTGTTGTGAGTTTGGTATGTGTTTTGCATTTTCATGTACTTTATCGATTTGGGTTTTGTTGATTTAGTTTCTGTTTGTAAGTGGAATCTTGTTTGTTTCCTGGTGTGGAATATGCAGATTTTGTGTCTAAAGTCCTTGTATTTGTTTGCAGAATCTTTACCATTTAGGTGTTAGGTACTTAAAATGGTCAAAAGAGATCTTTTTGTGTGGGCATTTTGGGATATTCTGTTTCTAGATGTTTAAGACATTGAGATTTTGGGTTGAGTATGATAACCATGCAGGGTCTTTCAGTGTTGTCCTCTCATTGTACTTATGAAAGTTGTTGTGGCACTTTTTGTTCGTTGTAGTGTATCTCATTATATACTATGTAATGTTTTTGATGTTGCAGATACATTTCATGAGGTGAAAAGTAAAAGGGACAAAAAGAAAGAGGCAAGTGTTCCTTTTTTTTTTTCCTTTGTGTATCATTTGCTACTATAGCTTTCATTATCTCATATGATTACTGTGTATTCACTGTTGCAGAATTCAGTGCCGGTTAGCCAAGGGAGTGGTAGAGGTGGTCAGAGGAACTCTGCTTCTTATCAAGGTAGTTTGTTTTATTTGTTGATGACTTTGAAATGACAATTGTAGTTCTCTTTCCTGTTTTAAGCTATTTGTTGACATTTAGATGCAGGTAACGGAAGAGGTGCATCTTTTAAGAGGGAGAGTGGAGGTTCTAGAACTCCCCCACCTACCATTCACAAAGCAAGAAACGTCACAGTACCTCGTGCAATAAAGTAATTTTAACATATCATCCTTCTCTGTCTCTATCATTATGTTCAGATATGGATGCTTTTGATGATTTCTCCTATAAAGTTGTTAAGGGTTAAGGGATTCCTTTTGCAGGGCCTCTGGTCCTTCTAGTGTTCCGAGTGGGGTGAGCAATCATAAAGGTCATGATGATTTCACTGCTACTGTGAACAAGGAACTTGCAGAGAAAAATTCTCTTTCCAAGTCTACTTCTTCCTCCGAGGATTGTGTTGAGCCAGAGGCGTCTAGAGTAATTTCAGAACCAGTTGCCGCACCTGTATCAGTTTCTGTTGTACAAAACCATAAACAAGATGTAACTTCTGTTCAGATCTCACAGCCTGTTGCGAACAACCAGCCAACGGAGTTGCAATCATCTGCACTTGGTCAACATGAGCCTTCTGCTGCTTCTCATTGCAGTGGCCAGTCAGATCAAGGTATATCAGCCTATATTCATAACGTTTAGGTTGACGTTTTGTTCTCTGGTCATCTAGTTAAGTTAGTAAATATGGTCTTATTTTATTCAGCCTCTGGTTTCTTTTTGTTACAGTGGTCACTGTAAAGAAAACTGCATCCAAAAAAGGCAAAGCTCAATCGCTTCTCAAGTCTGATGTTGGCGAACGGTCGCATGTAACATTTCCATTCCACCTTCAGGTCGCCGAAGTACTGCAAAATGGTCTGACGTTTGGCAGTTTTGGTACTGATTTTGTGAAAGAGGCATCTTCTACCAATGGCGCTAGTGGCGGTGATGACTCAAATTATGAGTCTTCTCATGTGTCAAGAGATGATGATGGAGATTATTCTCTCACTACCAATGGTATTCCTAGGTTGGTGACTGAGATACTTTGATTCTACATATTCTCTGCTTTAGTTATTGATCTACTGCAATCTTTATTCCAATACAATTGTGAAGGTTTTTCCATGTGATATAGCATGTATATATTCTGTTTTTTTATGGCTTGTTCTTTTAACTTTCAAATTCCATGTTTGTATCTCATTACCATAACTTCTTGTGCAGTGAAAGAGCATCATCTTTTTTCGAAGACAAGGATCATGGGATTTCAAATTCAGTGCCTGGAGCTGAGATTGTGCTGCACCCTGATCACGTTGTCCTATCTGTAGAAGATGAACCGAGGGAGGAAGCTTTACCGAACTCACAAACTCATCAAATTGCTTATGGTCAAGAATACCCATTCAGTGTGTTTGGTCTTGTCCCCTCGTTGTCAGCATTAGGCCAACCCGTAAACACGGAATCAGCTGAGACTCAGGCATGTGGTATATCTTGTCACAATATATACATTCAAAACTATCCTTTCATCTGTTTTACATTTTCCTGACAACTGCTTCCTCAAATTGCAGCCTGGAAATTCCAATGCTCTAGCTATGCCCTTAGCATCATATCCTCCAGATCAACACTCCATAGCAGCAGCCTCTCAACTTTATAGGCAACAATATCCTCCCAGTTTCTTCCCTTTCGGTCCTTATTACCCACCGTATTATATGCCACCACCATACATGCATCAGTTCTTGAGCCCGAACGGGATCCCTCAGCAGTCTTATTTTCCACAACCAGCTGCTCTTGCACCACCGACCCATAGAAATCCAGTAGGCGACACTGAGAACCCTCCCACCACAAATTCACCCCCACATTCTTCTTCCTCAGATGCTACTCACACCCCAATTGCAACCGCATCAGAAAATACTTCACTATCGGTCAGTTTCTTTCCTTCTCTATCCTTGCATTGATATATATGTAGTCCATAGACTATACAATTAACAGTGGTCCGTATGATTTTATTGTTTCAGCCTGAAAATGCAGCTGCGTGGATGGCTCAGCTGCAGATGAATCCAATGTACAATCTAGCCTTGCAAGGTCAGCAACTTGGTTACCCATACCTGCAGGCTGGTCATGCTGGACTCATGGGAATACACCAACCAACACAACCCATGGCTCCTACTTCAACTACATATCAGACCTTACCACCACCACCACAGATCACATCCGCTATGACTGAACCCATAGGACAACCACACATTGCTTATCAGCAACCTCAAGCTGCACTAACGAATTGGGTCAACAACTATTAAGCCAAGATGAAGCAGCTATAAAGATAGACATCAAACGGGTAAAAGTGGTGTTAAAGTCTGGATTTTTGGGTGTAAATACTTAGGAAACATCATCCCGAGATGGAATTTAGGTTGAAAACTACAAGAGGGAGGGAAGATGTGCTTCAAAGTAGCATTTTACCTTAAATTTTTTTGGTGTGAAACCATGGAAGACAATACATAAAGAATGTTTGGGAAGAAAATCCCTATGGAATAGTTTTTGTGATGTTGATGTTGCCTCTCAATATTAATATCTCTTTTGTGTCTGTATTCCTTAGATTTCATATATCAGATAGCTTTTGCTTTACTTAGTACTTGAGAAAAAGATGATCTCATTCCTATAAACAAACACTGCTTCAAAATTTGAAGTACATTAACTGATAATTTTCTTTCATGACCTCAAAAACTCTACAAGATGTATGCACTTTAGTCATCAGTTCTCAACTACATTGAATTGGTTACTTCTCAAGACTTTCATTCTCTTTTCTGATTGCATCGAGATCAGATTGCAACTTCTCCAGACTCATGCCTCGAGCTGTGATGGACCTTAGCTTCTTCTCATAGTCGACTGCTTCTCTTCTTAACCGATCAGTCAAGAGGATTTTCTCGGAGATTTGCTCGAAAATACCGTGGATATTAGTCACTAGTTTGTAGACCTGTCGTACAGCTGGGTCTTTTTTAACTTCCCTGCTCAGAAATGAAAAACCGTCCTCATCAGTATAGCCGTAACAGGATTTACATTTTCTCTTAAACCGAGTGACCAGATGATGCAAACATGTTAGACAAAAAAGCTCGTACCTTGTAACCATTTCATCCACAACAGCATATGATCGGTGCAGGCGCTCTCGGATAGTGTTACTCTCTAATTGTAGCTCCCTAGTCTCCCCTGAAATTCTCTGAATATCAGTGTCCAATTTACGGCTATTTTTCGTTATTTCTTTAATCCCATGGATATAAGACTTCCGAGGCGCTGCTGTTGGCTGCTTCTCAAGTTCAGCGTATAGGTTACACCTTTCATCTTCCCTGTAGGGAAAAATTTAACACGCAAAGTTATTTATACTTTCAACACCAACGGTCTAACGCCCATAAAACAAAAAGAGCTTAAGAAGTATATCACTAATTGCCAAAACAAAACAAGATAAAGTAGCATTCAAAAGCACAAAACCAAAATCACAGACAGTGAAAGGCCATGTAGTAGAAGTTCTCTGGTTACCTCTTTTGTATTTCTGATGAAAGGGATTGTAAATTCAGTTCAGTCTTTCTCAACTTTTCGAATTTCTCTTTAGCCTCTGGCTCCTCTACATGAAGCTGGTCCAAGAGACGTAGCTTTTTAGTTTCCAAAGTCAGCCTAACATCATCCCTGAAGGAAGACATGATATACTTTATGATCATGGCAGTAATACATAATCCTCCACTAATCTCTATATCTATTTATATAAAACATGCATTGTTCATACCATTGCTTTTTAAGATCCATGATATTACACCTTTTGACCTCTACTTGTTGATTAAGCTGCTCGAGATATGATCCACCCGGCTGTTTATCATCCAATAACCTCTCCGCAGCCAACTTCAACAACTCCAGCTCACTGTCAAGACTACATATCTCTAACGATCCAGATTCTAGCTCCGCCATGAGTAAGTTATGTTTGTTCTGTAACTCAACAGTCTGATCATTTGTCTACAAAGCATAAAAAATAAGCCATATGTTAAATGCTAAACCATATGCCCAAGTACAGAAAAGGAGATAAGGTCACACAATAAGCAGGAGAAACAGTACCTCAGACGGGTCTTCGAAAGAATTTTCATCACATCCAGATGACTGTCTCAATGAAAGATCTAATGGTTGATCAGTAACATATTCATCTCTCTTTAGAGACAAGATATCAACAACAGTAGAACCATTATTTTTCGCATGAGAATCCGGTAAACGAGCGTTTTCACTAGTCATTGTAAGATCTTTAAGCACAGCTTCAACTTTCTGTATATGCATATCAAAAGTCTCATCATTCTCTTCCTTCACCATCATATCTTCTGAATTATCTATCTCCATCCTCGCCGTAGAAGAAGCTTTTACTCTCTCATTCTTCTCCGAAAGCCTCTCAACTAAAAATCTAACCACTCTATACGAATCATCTTCAGATGGATGCAGAAACTGCCGTCAAGCAACACATACACAATCTGTTTCAGCATCATCATTTCACACATATAAGAAAAGCCACACACACACAACAAGAACCATCCACTAAACTCTCTATAGTGATCCTCACATTTCAATATCTAAAGTTGATTCCTTTAATCCAATTCAACATTACAAAAACCAAAGACTTTACCTTGTAATAGCTCATGTCGCCGATGTAACCTAAATTCTTCACAGAAAGAGCAATCTCAGTGCAAAGCTTAAACCTTTCGGGAAGAGAATCAGCTGATTCATCGCTTAACGAAGAAGATGATGATGGGTCAATGAGATTGAGTAATTGAGTACAGATTGATACTAAAGCTCCCGAAGAAAATTCACCAATAGTAGAGAAATCTCCAGGAATCAAAACCCCTGATTCCATTAACGTAGACATCAATATATCTCTCGATTCCTCCATTGTTCTTTCTTCTCAAGAACACAATCGAAGAAGAAGAAGCAAAGGAACGTTTCGTCCAACTGTTTCCTAAACGACAACGTTTTAAACTTCGGTTCGGTTCGGTTCGGTTCGGTTTGATTTGAATTTTCGGAATGGACTTTTTTTTTTTCGTCATCTATTTCTTTGGTTAACCTTGCCATAAGCATGGATGAAATACATTGGTGGAATACATTTTTGAAATGGTTGCACATGTTATCTACCCAACATTCTTCATCATCATTGTCTATTTCATGGCTGATTTCAAAAGAACAATCCCTTGCTTCTTCTTCACACTGTTGACAATACTATTGATCGCCATTACAAGCCAAGTACGCACACTATAATCTCTTAAAAAACTCGATAATTAATTAGAGTTTCTAAGGTTTTGTTATGTGTGTTCAAGGCTGCAGGAGAGTTCTTAGGAGCTTCAGTGTTGAGCATAAAAAGAGCTGGTATGATGATAACTAGAAGATTTATTAATCTTTCCAAGGTGAATGTAGCAGTCAAAATGTCAAATAACCTATCCAAAAGATCATATTCATATGATATGAAACTCATTAGGTTGTATATGTAGCATATGCCAAAGTTTATGCAATGGTTAAAGTACTAAACTAGATGATTATGCAGCATATGCAAGTGATACACTTTGAATATGATTATATTATATATATATTTTTTGGTAACTAGAAGGTTTAATATTTTCAAGGTGAATGTAGCCGTCAAATAACCAATTCACGAGATCATATTTATATGATATTGAATCTCATTAAGTTGTATATTTATGCAGCATATACCAAAGTTTATGCAATGGTTAAAGTACGTATCGTTTATGCACTACGGGTTTAGACTATTGCTCAAAGTTCAGTATTCAGGAGATCAACTTTACGAATGTGCAAGCAATAATGGAGAATGCAAAACATTGCAAAGCTCTTCGTCTTTCAACACTGTAAATCAAAAAGGGAGGTATTGAAGAAGTTTGGATTCTTATAGCTATGTCTCTTTACTTACTTTTGTCTTCGTAATAGAATCAATGTTTGTCCAGTGTAAGAAAACAATCACTACAAGCAAATTTATCTGGTAATGAATTACATATTATGCATTTGCATGCACACACAAAAATTATACTTCGCATTTTCTTGATTATTTTGTTGAAATTCAATTAATCACTACAAGCAAATTTTTATGTAATAACAAATTCATCTTGTAGTGGATTCATTATTAAGAACCTATCATGCATTTTGCATGCATACAAAAAAGTTATACTTCAAAGTTTCAAAAAAAAAAAAGTTATACTATTTGGCATTTTTTTGATAAAGAACTATTTGGCATTTTGCTTGATTATTTTTTTGCCACCTATGAGATTTTTAGATATGAGTCTTATGACACATGTTAGGTCCATGTTTCAGACGCATTTTGATAGGAAAAGTGAATATGTTCGATCTATAAACTTTTGTTTATTATATTATAAAATTATATGTTGAAAACCGACAGAAACTAATAAAATAAATAGAGAAAAAAAGTAAGGAAGATGGATTATTCACGATGCATGTGTCATATGGGGTCTTTTTAATTTTGTGAATGAATGAGGAGAACTAACACATGACCATGGACATTTATGTTTCTTTATTATATTTCTTTTTGATTGAATCTCACTTTATATTTTAATGTTATACAATAATGAGTTTTTTTTAATTTTGTTATTTACTTGTATGGTGCACGCATCTTATTCTCTTTTTTTGTTGCATTCTAAAGCCATCTCTATATATTTGTTTAAACATTTTTTCTCTATCGAACGAAGATAAACATACGATTATTATGGTCATTTTCTTATAAAAAAAGCATTGTCTTAATTTAGTTATTTTGGTAGTGCGTATGTATTGCATATCAACCATCAAAATTCGAATTAGATTCCTAGTGATTTTTTACTTTCCTAATCATATAAGTAAATTAAATTCATGTTTTAAACATGCAAATTTCATTAAATAAGGTTGATATTACTAGAATCAAAATCATCAAGAAAATAAGGAAAATAAAGAGAAATGTAAATATTCTCGTTCAATGGTAGGATTAAATATGAGTGGAGATTTCCATAACTAATTTTTTTTTAATAAAACTCACATTTATTTTTAAAATTTAATTTACATAAAAATGGAAAAAAGCTAAGCATGCTCGAAATTCGTAAAATCTTTAGCTTCTTTATTACAAGAACTCATGATGTGATTATTGGACAAGAAGTAGAAGAACAGAGAACAGAGTTTCTCTCTCTAAACAAATTGAGATAAAGTTTCACTTTTTTTCTTTTCTCTCACTACTTTTTTCCCTTCAAATCTGAGCTTAAAGATCTCTAAAGAGAGAGAGAGAGGAAAATGGGTATTGCTAATGAAGAAGCTCTCAAGCAATTACGTTCTTTAATGGAAGATGGTTAATGTTTTTTAAAGCTTGCTTTTTTTAGAACATCACCGACTAAATTCTCGATTTTTCTTGAAACTAATTTTGGTTTTTCTTGTATTTTACAGTTGATGATTCACTAAGAGAGTCTTATCGGGTTAGTCAAATTTCTTAGCTTTTTTTTCTCTCTTTAGATACTCTTTGTTTGTTGTTGAACCGATTTGGTATGTTGGAGATTGATTTTTGTCTATAAATAGGGTTATAAGCAAACCGGAGATTGGTTTATTGGAACCAAATCTTGTTGTGTCTTTGTTTCCAAGTATTTGGATCTATGTTGTTGCATTGGTTGTTGAAAAGATCTGTTTTTGATTCAATGTTGTTGGATCTAAGAGGACAAGTTGAGTGTTTAGTTAGTGTTATTGACTGATCTAGAGTTTGTAACAAATGTTTGTGTTGTGTTATGAATTATGATGCAGAGCATTTATGTTTTTTCTAGCTTTTAGTGTATGGACTGATCTAGAGATTGTTTGTGTGACAAATGTGACTTGAATCTTTATGTTCTACTAGCTTTTGAGGAAAGAGATTTAGTTATAGAATGGTGGATTTATGAATGTTTGTGTTATGTTGTGATGCAGAACATACATCAAGGGTATCCAACAGAGAATTTGTTGCGTTTTCTTAAAGCAAGGGATTGGAATGTTCAGAAAGCTCATAAAATGGTTTGTTTATGTTTTTTTTATATTTAGCTTTTTTTCGATTTTGGGTTCTTTGTGGGGTTTGAACTAATGAGTGCAAGTGTTTACAGTTGCTTGAGTGTTTAGAATGGAGAGCTCAAAATGAGATTGATAAGATACTGACTGTGAGTTTTCTGCGTTTGTTATCGAATTCTGAATGATTAACTTCTGTGACCGTTTTATCACATCCGTGGTGATTGATTTTGTTCTAGAAACCTATCATTCCTGCTGACTTATACCGAGCAATCAGAGATACTCAACTTGTCGGTGTGTCTGGTTACTCGAAAGAGGTACATTTGTGTCTTAGCTTCCACTTTAATAAGTATCAAAACATGTTTTATTTGAGCTAAATCTGTTAAACTTTTAGGGTCTCCCTGTGATTGCCATTGGTGTGGGGCTTAGCACATATGACAAAGCCTCCGTAAGTATCTCTACTCGTCTACGCAAAGACTTGATATGAAGTTGAAACTCTGACCATTGGTTTTTGATCGTTTATGCAGGTTCATTACTATGTACAGTCTCATATTCAAATGAATGAGTACCGGGATCGTGTAGTATTGGTAAGTAAGACCAAAACTATCTCGTTTAGCTTTGACTCCTTTTCCTTATGTACTTACGTATGTTTTTCGTTTATGTAAGCCTTCTGCCTCAAAGAAACAGGGACGACCGATTTGCACTTGTTTGAAAGTTTTGGATATGTCTGGTTTAAAGCTTTCAGCTTTGAGTCAAATTAAGGTAATGTTCTTCCACTAATTACATTTAGTTCTGGTTTATAAACTTGTCTCATGGTTTGTTTTCTTTGTGTAGTTAATGACTGCTATAACCACAATCGATGACTTAAACTATCCGGAGAAGACAGAGACATATTATATTGTCAATGTCCCGTATATATTTTCCGCTTGTTGGAAAACCATTAAGCCTTTGTTGCAAGAGAGAACAAAGAAGAAGATTCAAGTACTAAAAGGTTGCGGTAAAGATGAGTTACTAAAGGTAAGCAATTCACAAGCTCATTACAATTCAATTGGATTCCTCGAGAAGAAGTTTAAACTCTTGTGCAAGAACATTGAAAGTTTTTATCTTTTGCAGATAATGGACTATGAGTCTCTGCCACATTTCTGTAAAAGAGAAGGGTCTGGATCCGGAAGACATATCTCAAACGGAACAGTAGACAATTGTTTCTCTTTGGATCACTCTTTCCATCAAGAGCTTTACAGTTACGTCAAGCAACAAGCTATGGTTAAAGGTTCAAGTGCACCGATCAGACATGGTTCGGTCCACGTTATGTTCCCTGAGCCAGACACCGAAGGAACCAAGATCTTCGATACTTTAGAATCCGAGTTCCAGAAGCTTGGAAATGACCAGAAGATCTGATTTATCAACCAAGCTGCCTTATATAACACGAGTACCCGATAAAGATCAAACAAAGAACCAGAATTTTCTATTGTTTATGAGCAGTATATTTAAGATAAGAATCACGTTTACTATTGTATTACTAGATCTACTTGCATCAGCTCGATGCAGGTTTTGTTATAACAAAAACATATATATATATATATATAAGGAACTCATTTCTATTTGCATTCACTACCTCCATTGTTTGTTTCAAGACTTGCTCAAGATTAGATATAAGATCTTTCTGATTAGTCCTCTTTTACACCAATCATTTGCTTAAGCTTCTTTGTCTCTGCTTAAGTTTATTGTTTTGAGCTTCTATCTTCACATTATGAGCTTGATGATCTTAATAAATCAACTTGATGCAATGTAATTACGGAGAAAGTAGCAATGCAGAACACATAAGCTAGTGGTTCATTCTCTGAACAAGTCATGTTAATACTTATGTATGTTTTCTGGATCAATGTACTTTTTTGTACGTTTTCAGTTCAATTTGATTTGGTTTTAATTTTTTAATGTCGGTTCGGTTCAATGTTCAATCTGGTTAGTCTGTTTATTGTACAGTATGTTAAATTTCTAATGGCAGAGATAAAGATAAGGATTATGCGCGTCCTTCTGATATCCTCACTTCCTTTTGACTCTATTATTCTTTTCTCATGTAGCTTAGTTCTTATCACTAGCCTCCTATTGTTTTTTTTTGCTTATGTTACTAGAAAAGGGAAAGAGAGAAAAGAGATTTTTGTTATTCAGCTTAATCAATCTGTTACAATTAATAGAGCACATGGTCTAAACCAACTCAATTACATATTATAAACCATTTATAATCCGGTTAAGTAAGTTAATCATTATTTTGGTTTTTTTTTAATTGCGGCCCTAATGAAGACGAAGGTTTTTTACTACTATGATGTTCATGTAGGGAAGTTTAACTATGGTAAAGACCATTTTATGCAGCCAAAACGGCTCAGTATGACTCACAAACATGATGATATCACTGTTATCAAGCCTGCCCCTGCCCGTTTTGAAGAGCTTTGCACCCACCACGACGACGAGGAATATGTCCGGTTTTTCAGTACGGTTACCAAAAAAACCCGGAAGCATCATGTTGACAAACTCCATCGCTACAATTGTGGAACTGCTGATTGTCCTGTTTTTGATGGAGTGTTTTCTTTCTCTCAGACCTCTACCGGTCTTCAGAGGAGTATATGCACATTTCAATTCTGGAAAATGTCAGACACATTTCATTCATTAAATTTTTATTAAATAATACACTAAAATAAGTAAACAATTTAATTTTCATCTAAGACACATTTCATTCATTTTTGAACAATAATGTCAAAATTAACTAATTTTTGAATTTTTACATGCTAAAACTTATGAATTTCCAAGTTTTTGTGAAAACAATGCAAATTTTATGTTTATATGTTTCTTTTAGCGACATGGTGAATGATCAAATCATGTATCTCATAACATCCGCATTTTACAACATGCATAATTTGTACACATGAGCAACTTTTTATTTAGTCGATATTAATAGTGTTTTGGCCAACATTATTTACATATGTTACAACAATTATGTACACTACTTTTGAATAAAAAAACTCATATTACCTGTCGATATGCAGAACAATTTCAATCAAAAATCTCATATGATTTTACAGTTATTAAGAAAGAATTTGAACATGTCGAATTAAAAGGAATAAATCAATTTAAGTCTAAAAATACTAAATCTAAACAGTTGAACTGAAGATTGTAATCCTAGGATCTCCATCATAACGGAATCTATTTCAGTTTTGTATATAATGCGATTGATCCCGGTTTAGTTTGGTTGAATAGAGTAATTAACTGGTTTAGTTAACCGGTTTTCTATACTAGTACTTGTATATAACACATATTATTGTGTTGACGGTTAACTCGATTGATCAGGAGAATAACGAGCAGCTTTTCGTCTCATTAGCATTAGAGCTGCTTTTCGTCTCATCAGCTAGTGACGCTAGAATCGCCTCTTCAGTCCCAAGGTCATCAAGAACTGATTCTTCACGCGAAGGAACAATATCAAGAATTAACCACATTTTCAAACAACACTTTGAACTATACTCATCCGAGGAAGTTAGTTGAGCTGCACGTCGAGTTAGTTCTACCCATTCATTAACCAAAAACAAGAACATGTTAACTTTGAGAAAACCAAAATTGTTTTATGAAGAAAGAAAGAGATATTAAAACCAAAATATATATATATATAGAGCTTTTGGTATTTGACGTATGATGTCTTCAATATTCTCATTTTTATACTAATATCATAACTACATTAATTAGGTATAGAGTGTTGGAGAGGTATATTTACCAAATACCAAAAGCTCATTAAACGAAAAAAAAGTACATGTTTTTTTCAACAAATTTTAATCCACTAATTAATATTTCTGTCTCATCGTCTATATAAATGGGTTAAAACTTTGTGGCCTACTTAGCTAGTTTGGCCTTGTGCTAGCACGTAGGATCTTTTTATAATTCCTGCATTTAAATAGAATGAAATTTCTACTGAAAAAAACAAAGCATAATTAGATGGTACGGAAAATATACAATGCGTATCATCAACATGTGTTTTAGCTTCCAATAAAGAGTTTTAGACAAGATTAAGTCCTTTAAAATCTACCATAATCAATTCATTTAAAAAAATCACTGATAGACTCTACACAAAATCCATCTCCCACTAGAACCATTGATAGACTCGACAAAGTTGGCACGTGATTAATCCATTGGATAAAGTAGAGAGCAAAAGACCAACATTTACCAATATGGCATAACCGAATACCGATCAAATTGAACCGATATTTCGAATATTTGAATATAATTGAACCGATCTTGCTCTCTCTCTCTTGACGTCATCACCATTCCATCCACTTTCCCGCCAATAGCCAGGGGCAAAAAGGTCAAACAATATTCCTTGTACTACCGGATCCAACAACGGGTTAACTTTTGCCCACGTGTCCGTAACAGCGTAACCGTGGCCCGTAACTGGAGTTTCTATAGAACAAAGAAGAGAATGTTATGATTTTTTTGCCTCTATTAGTACAACAAAACAACTGATACTTTGTCTATTGTCATTTTTAAAGACATATTTGTTAGAAATTACAATATATTGCAACTATTATTAGGTTATTGAGTACAAAAACTATTATTGTAATATTGCAAAAATTGTAACTGCTTACACAATAACCTAAGGTACAATCTCTAGAACTCAAATTAGTTGAATATCGCTTGTTTTCCATTATCCTTGTGCTTTGATCGATTCAATCACCATATCTGTTGAATTCAACTTCTACAATCTCTAGGATTCTCTGTTGAATCGATGTTGATTATGTATGTAATGTTGTTTCATGGACTGACATTACGTACTGTTGCTAAATTTTGATTCTAGAAGTCCTAAGGTTTCGTTTTTGCTTAGTTAATCATTGTTATTGCTTAGTAATCATCGTATTTTTTTTTTGCTATTGTTAGTTGTATATAGATACTGATTATCACCATAAGTCGTTTCTACAAGAAGTTTTGATCAATTTGGAGTCGTTTGTATGTTTTTGAAACACATCTTTTGCCATATGACCTTCATTGTATTGCATTATCAATCATCACCATAAATCGTTTCAAGTTTGGTATATTTTTTCTTAGTAGATACTGATTATTGTTTGTGATTTCTAAATTGCAGAACTAATAATGGATACAAGTGGTATTTCACTCGCTTCCGGACCTGATGGTCGGAAAAGAAGAATTTGCTACTTCTATGACCCTGAGGTGGGAGATTTTTCCTATGGGCCAAGTCATGTGATGAAGCCCAAAAGAATACAAATGACCCACCATCTTATACAAAACTATGGCTTCCTTGAGCACAAAGATATAACTGTTATCAAACCTTTTCTTGTGCACCTACCATGACCCTAAGTATATCTCCTTCCTGAGGAGTGTGACTACAGAAGAAGACGAGGGAGAGATGGATGCCAAATATCTTCGCTATAAGATCGACACGGATTGCCCCATCTTCACAGGCTTATATTTCTTTTGCCAAACCTCTGCCGGTGGCTCTGTGGGTGGGGCTGTCTATCTTAATCGAAAGAACTGTTAAAATTTTATTTTTTGCCCTGTTATATTCAACTCTTCCTAACCATGAAAGCTGACCAATTTTTCTCATACCGACTAAATAAAAATAGGCTTATGTACAAATTATGCATGTTGTAAAATGCATATGTCATGAGATAATGATTTGATTATTCACCATGTCTCTAAAAGCAAACAACTTTGTCCTCTCTACAAAACAATCAATTCACAATGCGTTTTCTGTTGTGTGGATTGCGACTTGAAAGTAAGATAACAAGAAGAAAATCATACCCATGAGTCCTTAGATGTTTTAATATCTTCATAAACTTTTGATACTTTTTAGGTTCGTCATACACTTAAAATATATTTAAAATCTTTTGTTATTGGATTAATCTAGTTATGAGTGATTAAAATTCATTGTTATTAGTTTGATTATTTTAAAATTCTATTTGAAATCTTTTGTTATATAGAAAAGTCTATCTACAATAATTTTTTTATTCTATTAAAATCTCATGTTAATGGGGAATTCTTTGCATTTTTGCAGTTTTTGTTTTTTAGCTAATTTTGTTTGTATTAAATTCTTTGTGTTTTTGTTTGGTAACTGTAGCAGATGCAAAGAAACAATGAGATGATGAAACAAAACAACTATCAGTAGATATGATAGTGAGTGAGACAATTAGGAATACAATTTTCATAGAGAGACTAAATGAAACCAAAGTAGATATTGGCAATGATGCATGTGACGACAAAAAGAAAACATGAGCTAAAGAATAACTTCACAAACAAAACTTTAAGAAAAACTAAACTCTTAATAAATCATTTTAACTCTTACAAAATCATTTAAAACTCTTGATTAGCTTGTGTTTTTAATTTATTTTCATAGAATAAATTGATTTAATTGGGCCATCTCGTTGAGGCCCATTAATAGAATAAACAGATAGAGAAAAAAAGAATGGAAAAGCTCAAGCTGCTAATTTTTCGTTTTGTACGATTGAGCCTAATGTTGGTATTGTTCTTATATCACATTCGATTATTCGGTTCGGTTCGCATTTTCGGTTCAGAGATAAATGGGCTTAATATAAGGTTAAACGAAAATGAGCTGCTAATTATGAGTTCTATTAAGGAATATTTTATACTCTCATTTCATTCATTTTCCTTTAACAATTTGTATATTTTTGTTTTTAACTATTTCACTATGTTTCATCTGCTGATTTAATATATTTTAATGTATCCATCAAATAAACTATTCACCGTTTTGTCAACAAAAAAAACTATTCATATGATACAAAACTCACGTTTTAAGTATATGATTATATTCATACAATATTTCTTTTTTTAATAACTAAAAAGTTTAGTCTTTCTAAAACATGAGTGTAGCTGTTAAATAATCTATTCTTCGAATCAGTACTCAAATAATATGAAACTCATTAATTAATGTTGTATATTTATTACGCAATGGTTAAAGTACTCATGTCGTTTATGCACTACCGGTTTAGACTCCTACTCAAAGCTCAATATTCATGAGATCAAGGTTACGGATGTTGAGGCAATGGAAGATGCAAAACATTGCAAAGCTCTTCGTCTTTCGATACAGTACATCTAAAAGGAGGTCTTCAAGAAGTTTGGACTCTCATTGCAATGGCATTAGGTTATCATCTCTTTACTTACCTTTTGTCTTCTTAAAAGAATCAATGTAAAAAAGAAACAGTCACTAGCTGTCTAGCTAGAAGCAAATTTATCTTGTAATGAATCCATATTATGCATTTGCATGCACTTGCTTAAATTATACTTGGTATTTTCTTGATTATTGTTTTGCAAAATCAAATCAATACAAGCAAAAATTTATGTTATTATTAGTCCTCTTTAAACCAATCATTTGCTTCACCTTTTTTGTCTTTGTAGATAAGTTTTTGAAGTCTAGCTAGTCTTTTGACTATCGACACTAACTTGTCAATTTGTGTCAGCAAAAGAACACTAACATGTTTGTTGATGATGTCTCTAGTGACGTCAGTGACTGTCTCTTTTGACAATGTCCAAAGTTATAGCCACCACAAAATTTTCTACATATAGCAACAAACAACATAAGACACTTTATCTTCTAACTTCCCACTTAGCACCGACTCAGAAATTGAGGAAAAATATGGGAGAAGAAGTAGAAGACCGGTTTATTCCGGTTTACAAACCGCTTTTCGAGACGAGGACGAGAACCGGAAGAGTGATTGCGTACCGGGTTTTCGCGGCGTCGGTTTTCGGGTGTATATGTTGGATTTTGTTCTATAGAGTGACTGTACCGTTAGAGAACCGGTCCGGTTTGGTTCGGTTGGCTATGTTGATTTTGGAGATTTGGTTCGGTTTGTATTGGGTAATCACACAATCTCTCCGGTGGAATCCGGTTTGGAGAGTCACCTTCACTGATAGACTCTCCCGGAGGTACAATAAAGATCTTCCAAGGCTTGATGTTTTCGTTTGCACGGCTGATCCGGTGATTGAGCCACCGTTGATGGTGGTTAACACTGTTTTATCTGTGTTGGCTCTTGATTATCCACCGGAGAAACTCGCCGTGTATCTTTCAGATGACGGTGGTTCTGAGCTCACTTTCTATGCTCTCACGGAGGCTACTGAGTTTGCTAGAATTTGGGTTCCTTTCTGCAAAACATTCAATGTTGAGCCAAGATCTCCGGCGGCTTACTTGTCTTCCAAGGCAAGTGGTTTTGGTTCTGCTGAAGAGGAAGAGATTGCTAAGTTGTATAAAGAAATGGCGGTGAGGATTGAAACAACCGCGAAACTCGAGGAAGCTCGGTTGAAGTACAGTGACGGGTTTTCGCAGTGGGATTCTGATGCTACTCGGAGAAACCATGGAACTATTCTTCAAGTAAGTTTAGGGCATTTTTTTAGTCATGTTCTATAATTACAAGAATTTGAGTTTTTTGGACTCTTCATTAGATTTTGGTAGATGGAAGAGAAGATAATGCAATAGGAATACCAACGTTGGTGTATCTATCGAGAGAGAAGAGACCTGAACATCATCATCACTACAAGGCTGGATCCATGAATGCATTGGTAATGATTTTCTTGCTTCACAAGGTATTCTAATACTCGAGTAGGGCTTTGTTTTGATTAGGGTTTTATTTCTTTGATAGTTGAGGGTTTCTTCGAAGATAACTTGTGGGAGATTCATATTAAACTTGGATTGTGATATGTACTCAAACAACTCAAAGTCACCACTCGACGCCCTCTGCATCCTCCTCGATGAGAAAGCGGGCAAAGAGATTGCTTTTGTGCAGTTTCCGCAGTGTTTTGAGAATCTTAGGAATGATTTGTATGGATGTGCGATGCGAGTAAATTCGAATGTAAGTTTTTGAGAGAGATAGAGAGACTGCACAAAAGACTACACGGATTCTTAAATTTTTATTTTTATTTTAACTAACTCTTGTTATCAAAAGGTGGAGTTTCATGGATTGGATGGAAATGGCGGACCGTTATACATTGGAACTGGCTGTTTTCACAGAAGAGATGTGATATGTGGAAGAAAGTATGGTGAGGAAGAAAAAGAAATTGAGAAACTTCAAGAAGCTTTAGAGCTTGAGTTGATTAAGCCACTCGCGAGCTGCACTTATGAAGAAGGCTCTCAATGGGGAAAAGAGGTAAGCCATTGATTAAACCGGTCTTTTTGACTCTTGATATGGTTCAAAACCAAGTAAATGTTGTGGTTGTTTTCATGGCAGATGGGTTTAATTTATGGTTACCCGGTAGAGGATGTGATAACTGGTCTAGCGATTCAATGTCGCGGATGGAAATCAGCGTACTTAAACCCGAAAAAGCATGCTTTTGTCGGTGTAGGGCCGACTAATTTACATCAAATGCTTGTGCAACAGAGGAGATGGTCAGATGGAGATTTTCAGATTTTTATTTCGGAGTATAGTCCGGTTTGGTATGGACAAGGAAATATCAGTTTAGGACTGATACTTGGTTACTCTCGCTTTTTTCTTTGGGCTCCAAGTGCAGTACCTGTGGTTATTTACTCTGTTTTAACTTCTCTCTGTCTCCTCAAAGGCATTCCTCTTTTTCCAAAGGTAATAACTAACTTTCCTCTGTTTATGTTTTTCGTATAAACCCCGAGATCTCGGGTAAAATCGATATGGTCATTTGAATCCAGGTCTTCAGCTCGTGGTTTATCCCGTTTGGATATGTTACTGCCGTAGTCAATGTGTATGGCCTAGCCGAGTTCTTGTGGTGCGGAGGAACGTTCCATGGATGGTGGAACGAAGAAAGAATGTGGCTTTATAGAAGATTAAGCTCGTTTCTTTTCGGATTCATGGACACTATTATGAAAAAGCTTGGGGTTTCGGAGTCTGGATTTGTGATCACATCGAAAGTAGGGGAAGAAGAAGCTGCGGAGAGATACGAGAAAGAAGTAATGGAGTTTGGAGTCGAGTCACCGATGTTTCTCCTCCTCGGAACACTTGGAATGCTCAATCTCTTCTGCTTCGCGGTAGCGGTTTTGAGACTGATGACTTCTAGAGACAGTGGAGAGTTACAGAAAATGGGTTTGCAGCTAGTGATAACAGGAACACTTGTGGTCATAAACTGGCCTATATACGAAGGTATGTTGCTAAGGAAAGACAAAGGAAAGATGCCAATAAGTGTGACTGTTAAATCAGTTGTGTTAGCTTTATCTGCTTGCACTTGTATTGCATTTTTGTAAGACATAAGAGACGCAACGTTTTCTCAATAATGGCTTCCAATTTGATGTAATTTCCTTCTTATTATTTTGCTACTAAAATGGTAATAATGTTTGGGAAAGTTTGCAACTGTTTTAATGATTTTTGCTTCACAACATCTCAAGAGAGATGAGTTCCGAGTTTACAAAATCAATGCCTTTCTCGTAGCCATAGAAGCTTGTGTCTCCATTTGTAATGGTACTCAAATTACTAGAACCACCTCGTCATATGGACTATATGGTGTGTATAATATAGTGCATTGGTGATGTGCAGTGGCGAATGTATAAATTTTTTTTACCGGAGTTATTATATAATTTTTTAAAAATATTTTACTACTTAGTGAATTATAAATATAAAATATAAATATAAAATATAAATATAATGGGGACAATATTTAAAAAAACTAACAATTATGAATATAAAACCTATGTATAATGGGGTCAAATGACCAAAAGTAACTAATTATGTTAATAAATGTATTGAAATTTACATGTAATTAGAAGAAATTAAAAATTTATGTGGTGTCATGTGACACCCTATTCCTATACATAGACTCGCCACTGGATGTGACGTAGACATCCAAGTATTTAACTTCACAAATGGATGTGAAGCTAGTCGTCCATGATTAAAAAATGTAATGTAAGATGTCTAATGGATAAGTTTGTGTATCATATTATCATAGTCAATGTAGCTGTTGGTATTTTGCTCAAGGATCTACTGACAAGTTTGTGTGGAGTCTTTGAATTGTGATGTAAATCTGAATCGAAAATCTCGTTGTATCTTTATGCAAAATTTAAATATTTTATAAAGAGTGTCTATAATCTTTTTGTTTAATGTATTAATAAAAAAATACAATAGAATTTTTAAGAGTTTTTTTAATGTGTGAAAATGGTAGAATGACATTTTTTGTAAAATGGAAAAAAATATAAAATTGTCCTAGAATCACATTGATTCATGCTATTAACTTTCATAATCTTATTCAAAACATTTAAATCTATTTTTATATTTTTTGTGATGTCGATAAAAAAAACTTTATGTGACAAGCGCACCTAACTTCTATGATAAATTTATATGGTGGGGAGAATTCTTTTCCTTTGTTAAAACGATCAACAGTTGAACACTCACTTTTTCAATTATTTTATTAACAAACGTCCGTAGTACTAGGGCTGGGCATTCGGATATCCGATCGGGTTCGGGTCGGATATTTCGGTTTTTCGGGTACTTCGGTAATGGGGTTTAGTACCCTATCGGGTATTTTATAAATTCGGGTCGGGTTCGGATAAAATGACTTCGAGTTCGGTTCGGGTTCGGTTATATCCGATGTGCAATCTATTTAAAAATATACTTCAAATATGAATTTGAACAGAACTCAAATTGATCAAAAACTTCAAAACAAAAATTCAAATGAACATAGATATCGAAAAATAAATTCAGTTTATTAGTTTTTACATGAATTATCCAAAAATACCCGAAAAAATATCAAAAACAAAATTTTAAAAATTTAAATAGTGTTGATAATTTAGTTATTTTTATCCGAATATAACTCATACTATTCAAATGAACCAAAAGTTATAGAAATTATCTAAAATACATGAACATATCTAACCTTACATCCAATTATCTTTGGTTTAATTTATATTTGTGTTAGTTCGGATACCCATTCGGTTATCGGTTCGGTCCGGGTTCGGATTCGGGTTTTCGGGTTTAGAAACATAGAATCCGATCGGGTATTTTATAAATTCGGGTCGGGTTCGGATCGGGTAATTTGAGTCGGGTTCGGTTCGGTAATTCGGTTACGGGTAATTTGCCCACCCCTACGTAGTACTCCTTCTGTTCTTAAAAAGATAAAAACTTTACAAAAAAAAATTTGTTCCAAAAAAAATAGAATTTTTATTATTTTTTAGATATTTTTACAAATTTTAAAACAAATACTGAAATACTATTTGTTAAACTTTATTGGAAACTGTAAATCGTAGAAATTATTGCGTTTTTTTAATAAGTGTGTATAACCTTAGATATCTATCTCTTTGGCATAGAAGGAGTATAATTTAATTTGGTGATTGGGGACACTCATTGAACTCACCGATTGTTAAAAATAATCCGCACCAAATCCAAGGCCTTAAAGAAACATCAATCACCTTTTGTCTTTTGTTGATAATATTAAGAAATCAACTTTTTGACTATTTGACACTAAGCTGTCTCTTTTGACAATGTCCAAAGTTCTCCACATATAGCAACAACCAACATGAGACACTTCTTTTATCTTCTTAAACTTCTAACTTGGCGCCGCTTCAGAAAAAAAATGAGAGAAGTAGAAGACCGGTTTAGTCCGGTTCACGACCGGCTTTTCGAGACGAGGAGGAGGAGAACGGGGAGAATGATCGCGTACCGGGCTTTCGCGGTGTCGGTTTTCGGGTGTATCTGTTGGATTTTGTTCTATAGAGTGACCGTACCGGTAGAGAACCGAACCGGTTTGGTTATGTTGATTTTGGAGATTTGGTTCGGTTTGTATTGGGTAATCAGACAATCTCTCCGGTGGAATCCGGTTTGGAGATACACCTTCACTGATAAACTCTCCCTGAGGTACAAGAAAGATCTTCCTAGGCTTGATGTTTTCGTTTGTACGGCGGATCCGGTGATTGAACCACCGTTGATGGTGGTTAACACAGTTTTATCTGTGTTGGCTCTTGATTATCCACCGGAGAAACTGGCCGTGTATCTCTCAGACGACGGTGGTTCTGAGCTGACTTTCTATGCTCTCACGGAGGCTGTTGAGTTTGCTAAAATTTGGGTTCCGTTTTGCAAGAGAGTCAATGTTGAGCCAAGATCTCCGGCTGCTTACTTGTCTTCCAAGGCAAATAGTGGGTTTGATTCTGCTGAAGAAGAGGAGGTTGCTAAGTTGTATAAGGAAATGGCGGTGAGGATTGAATCAGCTTCGAAACTTGAGGAAGCGCGGTTGAATTACAGTGACGGTTTTTCGCAATGGGATTCTGATGCTACGGGAAGAAACCATGGAACCATTCTTCAAGTAAGTTTTAGGGTTTGATAGTTATGTTTTGTTGTTACAACAATCTAAGTTTATTATTGGTTTCTTCGTTAGATTTTGGTTGATGGAAGAGAAGAGAATGAAAAAGGAATACCAACGTTGGTGTATCTATCGAGAGAGAAGAGACCTGAACATCATCATCACTACAAGGCTGGATCCATGAATGCATTGGTAATGGTTTCTTGTTCCACAAGGCATTCTGATTCTCGAATAGGGCTTTGTTTTGATTAGGGTTTGTTTCTTTCATATTTTGATAGTTGAGGGTTTCTTCGAAGATAACTTGTGGGAGATTCATATTAAACTTGGATTGTGATATGTACTCAAACAATTCGAAGTCAGCTCTTGACGCCCTATGCATCCTCCTCGATGAGAAAGAGGGCAAAAAGATTGCATTCGTGCAGTTTCCGCAGTGGTTTGAGAATTCTACAAGGAATGATTTGTATGGAAGCATGATGCGAGTAATTGCGAATGTAAGCATTGTTAACTAAAGTAAACACAGATTCTTAATTTTTTATTTATTTCAACTAACTTTATGATTTGGGATATAACATAAAGGTGGAGTTTAATGGATTGGATGGAAATGGTGGACCGTTTTACATTGGAACTGGTTGCTTTCACAGAAGAGATGTGATCTGTGGAAGAAACTATGGAGAAGAAGAAGAAGAATCACAGAAAGTTCAAGAAGTTTTAGAGCTTGAGAAGATTAAGCCTCTTGCAAGCTGCACTTATGAAGAAGGCTCTCAATGGGGAAAGGAGGTATGAAAATGATTAAACCGGTTTTTCCGATTCAAAACCATGTAAATCATGTGGTTGTTTCCATGCAGATGGGTTTGAAATATGGTTGTCCGGTAGAGGATGTGATAACCGGTTTAGCGATTCAGTGTGGCGGATGGAAATCAGCGTACTTGAACCCGAAACAACAAGCTTTTCTCGGTGTAGCACCGACTAATTTGCATCAAATGCTTGTACAGCAGAGGAGATGGTCAGAGGGAGATTTTCAGATTTTTCTTTCGGAGTATAGTCCGGTTTGGTATGGACAAGGAAAGATCAGTTTAGGACTAATACTTGGTTACTGTGGTTATTGCCTTTGGGCTCCAAGTGCAGTACCTGTGGCTATTTACTCTGTTTTGACTGCTCTCTGTCTCCTTAAAGGCATTCCTCTGTTTCCAAAGGTACTAAATAGCTTTCCTTTGTTTTTGTTCTTCGAATCTCGGGGTAAAATCGATATGATTTACTTGAATGCAGGTCTCGAGCTTGTGGTTTATCCCGTTTGGATATGTTACTGTTGTAGTCAACGCGTATAGCCTAGTTGATTTCTTGTGGTGCGGAGGAACGTTCCGTGGATGGTGGAACGAAGAAAGGATGTGGTTATATAGAAGAACAAGCTCGTTTATTTTCGGATTCATGGACACTATTCTGAAAAAGCTTGGGGTTTCGGAGTCAGCGTTTGTGATCACAGCGAAAGTAGGGGAAGAAGAAGCAGCGGAGAGATACGAGAAAGAAGTAATGGAGTTTGGAGTCGAGTCACCGATGTTTCTCCTCCTCGGAACACTTGGAATGCTCAATCTCTTCTGCTTCGCGGCAGCGGTTTTGAGACTGATGACTTCTAGAGATGGTGGAGAGTTACAGAAAATGGGTTTGCAGCTAGTGATAACAGGAGTACTTGTGGTCATAAACTGGCCTTTATACGAAGGTATGTTGCTAAGGAAAGACAAAGGAAAAATGCCAATAAGTGTGACAGTTAAATCGGTTGTTTTAGCTTTATCTGCTTGCACTTGTATTGTATTTTTGTAAGAAATAAGAGACTCAATGTATTCTGAATAGTGGCTTGCGCTACTCAAATGGTACTAATGTTTGGGAAAGTTTGCAATTATTTTGAAGATTTTTCATTTACAAAATCTACAAAGAAACGAGTTGGAGTATACAAAATCAATGCATTTTTCCTCACCAAAGAAGCTCATGTCTCCATTTGTTTAAATAGTTTAGATTCTAATTTAAATATATTACTTCTATTCTCCGATTATAGCATTAAAATGTTCAAATTTCTAAGAATTCGTGGACTATAACTTTTGATTTTTGCATAATTTTCCTAAAAATTAAAACTTTTTGTTCTTGACTTCTTTAGAGACCTATTTATCTTATATAGTGGTTTAAATAGCTTAGATTGTCCATTGAATACATTACACCTATTTTCCGGTGATAGCTTAAAATGTTCAAATTTTAAAGAATTAATGGATTATAACCTTTGATTTTGTATAATTTTACTAAAAACTCAAACATTTGTTTTTTTTCTTCTTCCTGAGACCCATTTACCTTACTTAAGTGTTTAAATAGTTTAGACTCTAATATGAAACATTATATCCATTCTACGGTAATAGCATCAAAATATTCAAATTTCCAAGAATTCATGGACTATAACCTTTAAGTTTTGTATAACTTTTTAAAAAGTTATAACTTTTTTCTTTGGCTTCTTTAGAGACATAAATACCTTACCTAATAATTTAAATAGTTTAGATTTCCTTTGAATACATTACACCTATTCTCTGATGATAGCTTAAAATGTTCAAATTTTTAAGAATTAATGGATTATAACCTTTGATTTTGTATAATTTTACTAAAAACTCAAACATTTGTTTTTTTCCTTCTTCCTGAGACCCATTTACCTTACTTAAGTGTTTAAATAGTTTTGACTCTAATATGAAACTTATATCCATTCTACGGTAATAGCATCAAAATATTCAAATTTCCAAGAATCCATGGACTATAACCTTTAAGTTTTGTATAACTTTAAAAAAAATTATAACTTTATTCTTTGGCTTCTTTAGAGACATATTTACCTTACCTATTCATTTAAATAGTTTAGATTCTAATTTGAATACATTACACCTATTCTCCGGTGATAGCTTAAAATGTTCAAATTTTTAAGAATTAATGGATTATAACCTTTGATTTTGAATAATTTTACTAAAAATTCAAACATTTGTTTTTTTCTTCTTCCTGAGACACATTTACCTTACTTAGTGGATTAAATAGTTTAGACTCTAATATGAAACATTATATCCATTCTACGGTAATAGCATCAAAATATTCAAATTTCCAAAAATTCATGGACTATAACCTTTAAGTTTTGTATAACTTAAAAAATTATAACTTTTTTCTTAGGCTTCTTTAGAGACATATTTACCTTACCTAATAATTTAAATAGTTTAGATTCTAATTTGAATACATTACATCTATTCTCCGGTGATAGCTTAAAATGTTCAATTTTTTAAGAATTAATGGATTATAACCTTTGATTTTGTATAATTTTACTAAAAATTCAAACATTTGTTTTTTTTTCTACTTCCTGAGACCCATTTACCTTACTTAGTGATTTAAAAAGTTTAGACTCTACTATGAAACATTATATCCATTCTACGGTAATAGCATCAAAATATTCAAATTTCCAAGAATTCATGGACTACAACCTTTAAGTTTTGTATAACTTTTTAAAAATTATAACTTTTTTCTTTGGCTTCTTTAGAGACATATTTACCTTACCTAATAATTTAAATATTTTAGATTCTAATTTGAATACATTGCATATATTCTCCAGTGATAGCTTAAAATGTTAAAATTTTTAAGAATTAATGGATTATAACCTTTGATTTTGTATAATTTTACTAAAAATTCAAACATTTGTTTTTTTCTTCTTTGTGTGACCCATTTACCTTACTTAGTGGTTTAAATATTTTAGACTCTAATATGAAACATTATATCCATTCTACGGTAATAGCATCAAAATATTCAAATTTCGAAGAATTCATGGACTATAACCTTTAAGTTTTGTATAACTTTTTAAAAAATTATAACTTTTTTCTTTGGCTTCTTTAGAGACATATTTACCTTACCTAATAATTTAAATAGTTTAGATTCTAATTTGAATACATTACAGTCAATTTCTAGTAATAGTGTCACAAGATTCAAATTTCAAAGAATATATGGACTATAACCATTCAGAGTCTAGTTTCACTATCTTTTCCAACCCAACACCATCCTAGCCCACTATTCAGATATATTGATGTTCAAGCAACATCATTTACATAAATTAATGTGCACGTTTTAGTAATAAATGTTCACGTTTTATTAGAAGCTTCCACAAAATCAAATCTTTTGTATAGAAATTACCACTCCTTGTCATTTTCAGCTGTTAATTTTTTTTGGTCACTCCTTGTCAAAATCAAAGAATGGTTTTGAAGCTAGTGATAACAGGAACACTTGTGGTCATAAACTGGCCTATATACGAAGGTATGTTGCTAAGGAAAGACAAAGGAAAGATGCCAATGAATGCGACTGTTAAATCGATTGTGTTAGCTTTTTCGACTTGCATTTGTGTTGCGTTATTGTAATGTACTAGGTTTGGACTCGCCCGTTGGGCGAGTTTTGTTTCTTTTGATGTTCTTATGTTATTTTCCTATGTTCGGAAACTATATAATATATAATGTGTACTGCAAAGTATTTATGTTAGTATATATCTTTTACATTCATTAACATATTGTAATATCATATGTTCAATCATTAATTTGAGTGTGAAATTTTCTTCTTTTATTATAAATGATATATATTCATTATTGTATTTTTAGTTTATAAAATAAAATACTCAAATAATCCTAAAACATCGTTGGCGTGATACATGAGTTTTATAATTTTATTAACTTAACGACAAAATTTTGATTTTACCATTTACAGTGTATACCTCTTATCTTTCAAATAATGGTATTATAACACTTTCAAATTTGTCTTTCATCCTTTCATAAAATTCAAATATAACATAATGAAAAAATTGTATATTCCAAATTATCATCTTATTATCTCATCTTTACTAAGATGGTTGAGTAGCTTTTTAGTGAAATAATATATATTCTTTTTGTAGATTGACAACTCCTTAACAATTGTTTGACACTGAATTATTTAGGGGTTTTTTTCTTTGATTCTTTGATGTCGTTTATAATTTTATCCATTTGTTCTTATATGTATATTTATTTTACATATTTCCAATTTCTTAAACTGATTATATATATAAAAACTTTTAAGCAAGAAGGTCAACCCATTGTTTAGAATTTAACATTATATTTATTTTACTCGTTTAACTTATTTTTTACTTACTTGTTTAAACTCTACATATATTTACGGATTTTTGTTTTTTTAATTTAATTAAAAAGTGTAGTAGTTATTAGTAATAATAAATATACATAAACGACATCATCTTTAATGAGATGGTTTAATATCCTTGTAGTGAAACAATATATATTATTTCTCTTTAGATGAACAACATCTTAACAATCGTTTGACATTCAAATTATTTAAATTTGTTTTATTTGATTCTTTGATGTTGTTTATATTTTTATTCATTTGTTTTTCTAATTTTTGAAACTGAATATATAAACTTGTATTGTTATCATAAAATCCATTTATTGTTGAAATTATATTTACAACAATAAAATACTCAAATTAATTTTACATGTACTACTTTTAGCTATTTATTGACTTAAATTTATTTTACATATTTCCAATTTTTTAAACTGATTATATATATAAAAACTTTTAAGCAAGAAGGTCAACCCATTGTTTAGAATTTAACATTATATTTATTTTACTTGTTTAACCTATTTTTTACTTACTTGTTTAAACTCTACATATATTTACGGATTTTTATTTTTTTAATTTAATTAAAAAGTGTAGTAGTTATTAGTAATAATAAATATACATAAAAGACATCATCTTTACTGAGATGGTTCAATATCCTTATAGTGAAACAATATATATTATTTCTCTTTAGATGAACAACATCTTAACAATCGTTTGACATTCAAATTATTTAAATTTGTTTTATTTGATTCTTTGATGTTGTTTATATTTTTATTCATTTGTTTTTCTAATTTTTGAAACTGAATATATAAACTTGTATTGTTATCATAAAATCTATTTATTGTTGAAATTATATTTACAACAATAAAATACTCAAATTAATTTTACATGTACTACTTTTTGCTATTTATTGATTTATTTTCGTATTTTATATTTAATTAGATTTTTTTTTACCTATAAGTAAAAATAAATATACATAAACATGAATTAAATGACGCCTAAATTTAAAATTAATTGTAAAAAAATAATTTGCCTATGTGGATATGTGGACACCTTAGATGAAGAGAGGAGTTAGCTATTATATATATGATTTTGAACAAGTGCTTGCAATTCTATGTAATTTCTTCTTATTATTATTATGCTACTAAAATGGGTAATAATGTCTGAGAAAGTTTGCAACTATTTTAAAGATTTTTGCTTTACAAAATCTAAAGAGAAAATAAGAAAAAGCCTAATTAAAAAGTCTACTACTACTAACATATATGGACAGATAAAAATAGCCCTCTTGAGTTCTCTGTTCATTCTACAGTCTTGATCAAACGCTCTTCTCCTTGTCCTTGCCTGAAAATCTTCAACATCTGCAACGAAATCAGCAAAACCTTCATATTTGTGTCGTTTCTTATTGCATTTTATGGTGCAGAAGCAAAGGAAGCTTTACTTACATGTACAGAGGAGAGTCAAAAGAATGAAGGATTGATTGATGGCTTTTTCACTGAAGGTGTCGGGTTTCGGGAAGTTTTTTTGTTCAAGCAAAACCGAATCCTTCACTGGCTTCATGAATAGCAAGTAGCAGACGTTCTTGAAGTTGTTCCTTACATGGATACTCAGGGAGGTCTAGTTGGTTAAAACTGAAACAGAACAAGATTAGGAAACAGACGTGAGAATTAAGGCGCGAATTAAACCCGTTTAAACGGAAAAAAGCTTTGTAATGACTTCTAACCATGTATGAGCTGATGGTAGCCGCTCTGGAGCTCCATATGCTTTGTGGATTTGTAATCTTTGAGGTCCAGAAATACCTTGCAGTGCCTTGAAGCCTTCCAAAGGAACCTGAAGGAGGAGATCGAGATCATCAACACAACCGGAAAGAAACCAAGCATGGATATATCAGGAAATGTATCTCAAGAGACAGAGAATGCTAATATGAGTTTTACCTTTGATGTTCCAGTGACAAACTGAAGAAATCTAGCCATATCTTCTTTGCTAAAAGCTTTAACGACATCCCAGAACCAATGAATAACAGGGGATCCTGCCGTGTAGCTTGTATATTCGGTATTGGCTTTTAGATCATCAACTACAATAACGAAATAACAAGAGTTAATATAACTACTGCATAAAACAACTGCATGCAACAATAGGATTCAACTTACAATCAATTTCAGGCAGCCCGCTGATTAGGAGCTCAAGCTCTTTATCGTTGAAAATTGACACAAGCTCACGAGGTATCAACTCATTAAAGCCTTCGAGGAAGGCATTGGTTTGAGGCCGAATAGCATTGGTAAGTAAGTGGCCAGCCACAAGGTCAACATATTCATGTTTTGTTTCTTCTGTTACCCGTATGTTTCGTCCTCCAGGTTTGAGCTCATAGTCAGTCACCTTTTCAATAATGATAAAATGATCAATTCATTTTGGTATGGACTTTGGGATAATGAAACAGAAGAACAACAAACATCTATTATCACAAACCTCTGTCTTTTCGTAAAGAATGTGTTTTTCCTCATCTGCGTCCATACTAAATGTGAGGTCCATAATGTCACTCACATCATTCTGAATAAACAAAAAGAAGGGAAAAATGTAAGTCTCTAGAAAGCAGGACCGTGGTAACTTCAGTTTATGAGCTTTATAATATATAAAGGTAAATTAAGACTCAAACCTCTAGCAGCCACTTCAAATTCTTGTAGTAATCAGGATCCACCGCTTCAATGTCATGATAGGTCACCTTTGTACCAAGGATGTGTTTGTAAAAGGAACGCGTGAAATAAACATCCAAAAGCTGACCATCAAACAACGCCTTTGCCACCTGCAGAGACATCACAAACACATCAGATAGACTCAATAACAACAAACCGGATCATTGCAATGAAAAGGTTCTAATATTTACCATTCGACCAACAAATTTGAAGTATGAGAGATGCTCAGGTTGGTAAACAGAATTAGGATTCGGCTGGAAGGTGGCATCATTTCCGACGGTTGTGAAAAGCAACGCTCCTTTGTCAAATATAACCCTTGATAATAACTGATACCATTCTCTGGTAAGCCCACCGGCATCAATGCCCTCCTCACCTTGAAACATCACATTCAGACGTCCCTTCAGATCTTGTGGGGTGCGCATACGCAACTGGTTGTATGAATCTTCCAATACATAAGCTCGACGGACACTGATGCGCAATGGTCCAGAAATGTGTTGATCATGCTGATGCCTTATTCTTGACCTGAAGTACGCTTTCTTGTTGTCAAAATCAATCAGCCTTGGTGCCTTGAGCATCATCGAAAGGGACTTCTCAAGCAAGCTCGGATTTTGTCTAACAAATGAATTCAAAAGTCGCCTATGCTTCTCAGCAAACTTTGAAAATGTAACAGAGCCATCAGGTCTTCTCTGAGATTCTACACTGGTTGTAGATGATGAACTATGAGCAGACTCCTTTACTTCTCCCGCTGTCACATTCACATGATCCTGTTGTAATGTTGATGGAGTTTGAATTTTCTCACAGAGAACAAAGAAAGCCTCAATAAGAGGTAGAAGCCTCTGAGTTCCTGGAGAAAGAGAGGACGGAGGAGAGATCCCTAGAACATGATCTCCGGGGTTTACGTTGGGCACGATTGTTGTAGACGTAGTATGATCCAGCTGCGACTCAGTCATGCTGATACACTGGCTAAGTTCTTGCCACAAGGGCTCCAATGCTGCGTTTAAACTTTGCATAATGTTTTGCTCCTCCTGTTCTGTCTTCTTTTCGGTTCCACCATTGCTATCATCGATAGGGGAAGTTAGCGAACTAAGCACTTGCAGAACACGGAGAATTGAAGCCCCTGCCATGGAACCTGTGCTCTGACTCATCTTTTGTGATTTGCTCAGTGTTGCCAGCTCACGGACAGTTGAGGCACTCAAACTACTTGCCAATTCTGAGAGTTCTCTCGTGAAATACTTGCGATGAGCCATGTTTACGGCAGCAAGCTTTTTGAGTACCTCTCCCGCTAACGAGTAAATTTTATCTGATAACCTATTAAGGTATTAAAAATGCGAGTAAGTCAACAACAAATAACGTCTATAATTAACACAAAGGAAAAGAAAAGACCAATGTTTTGTAGACTACTACACACACACATATATATACGAAGAAGAGGAAACTCAGGAACGCAATGAACAGTAGAAATAAAGGCACGTGTCTCTTACCCTTCGTATCCAAGAAGAGTGCAAAGATTGCAGAGATCAGACTGTGGTAACTGCAAGAATAAGTTATGTATATCAGCACAGTTCTTCCTTCTTGCAGAGGATAGCTCAGCTTCATCCTCTTGGTTTTCTTGGCTAGATTCAGCATCTTTTCCTGTATCACTTGGAGCTTCTTCACCAACAGGTTTGATTTCTGATTTCTCAGGTACTGCTGCTGTCGGAGACCAGCCCTCAATTCGGGATGCTGCTGTGTAGACAACTACTTGCAGCAAACCCATGACCTGAAACTTACAGAACAGAGATCTTAGTGGACAAGAATACAACCAAAACAACTATCTGGTGAATGTAGCAAGAAGATGCCTTCTGTTCTGAAAGTCAAACGTACCAGCGCTAAATGAGATGTACTCTGCAAAAGCTGAGGTCGATTAAGCAGTTTTAGGAATACAACTAGAGGTATCTCAAGGTCCCGGGAGTCTGTCTCATGGCTAACTTTCTCCTTACCCTTGCCTTCACATACAGAAGGGCTTGACAATTGGGACAGGAGTGACGAATCAAAGTAAAACAACATGTCAGCAACAGCCGAATGATTTGTAGCCAAGTATGTCAAAACCTCAAGCACCCGACGGAACACCAAGGGAGGAAGACCTGCGTTAGGATCGAAGAAAGTCAGATACTGCTCTGAGAGCTCTAGAGAATAGCAAACAATTTTGATAGGAAGTACCATTCAACAGCTGGGATCGACCATAAACAACATTTGATTGACAGCCATAGAGTCTTTGTGGATTAGTTATTGCCAACTCGCTTGGTGATGTTTGTATCTCTGGCCTAATCATATCCAGTAAAAGTTGAACCAAGTTTGCTCTTGTTACACTGTGGGCACATAGATTCAATAGAAGCCTTTGCAGAAGCCCCTTTCCCAATGGCTGATACATTAAAATGACAACATTGTTAGAAGCAAAAAGTAAGCACAAACCAATAGTTATGAATCTTCCACTAGAATAGTGAATTAGGCGTCAGGAAATATGCACCACATTCATTGCTTTATTGCTAAAAAAGGGTAGAGAAAAAACAGGAATGCCTCTTACCTGTGCCAGTCGTAATAGCCTGATAAGTGATTTCAAGGCATCAGGATTCACAAGAGGGTCTCCTTCAAACTCTCTTACTTTCAAGCCATCTGCAGAAGATGAAACAGCCCTCTGACCAATAGAGACTCCAACACCCCTGTCCATCCCCGTAAGCCTATTGTAACCCAAACCATTCCTTCGATTATTCAGCCTGTGGGTACTTCCAAAAAGGCTACGAGCCTGATAGTGACTCATTGCTCGGTCTCTGAGCATTTGCGCTTCTGCAATCAAAGGTGAAGGCAAAGCTGCCAAAACTGCTTCTGAAGAAGTTAATAGAACCTGAAAGTAGCATATATTTTAGAATGTTATAACCACTTCAAAATCCAAATTACCTAATTCAATAAAAGATGGAAGATACAAACCTCTTCACGTAAATCAGCAGGGAGAGTAGCAATAATTGAGGCGTTATCCATGTCAACTGGCTGTCCTTGGGACTGCTGTGCCATCCGTTGTGCCCTTTGTTGAGCAAGAACCTCTGTTTGGATATCTGGGGGCAGGGCCGCCAAAAATTCAGGATCTATGTCGTCTACTGCAGGTGGTTCATAAGTTGGGGGCTGAACGGGCTGAGCTTGCTGAGAAGCAAGGACTTCTGCTCGCAAATCTTCAGGGAGTGCTTCCAAAAATGTAGGATCAATGGAATTCCCTTCAGGTGCCCCACCGTCCAAGCTACCTTCAGCAACCTGTTCATTATCTGTCGCCTCTTGTGTAGCTTCAATAGATGAGAGCTCATTGTTCTCACGGGCCAAAGGTGAAGGTTGCGCAATTTGATTTCCCTCTGCACCATCACTACTCATATCGACATCTACACTTGGTGGAAAATTAGAATCAGGACCATCTACTGGAGGAGGTCTCTCGATAACAGACACATTTTGAATGCTGGAAGTATCAGGTTGACTCTGGGCAGTGGCGATGCGATGCACTGCCTCGAGGATTGCTTGCTCAATAGGTACTCCATCACCTTCCCCAACTTCCATTCTATCAATCTCATTCGGTTGCATAACTTCATTCTGCTGAGGACGTTCAGGAGATGTTAGATTGGCTTGTCCTTGAGATAAACTTCCAGTCGTCACATCAGGTGTGTCATTAACACTGTCATTGTTATTTGACAGTTCACGCTCTTCACTTTGTTGATCACCGTCGTTGCCATCCCCCAAAACGGTTTCGCTTCCATCAGATGGATGAACATCAGGCTGCTGCTGTGCTTCTGTGCTATTAGTCTCCCTTTCGACAACAGTATCTGCTGGAGCAGAAGCACGCAAGTTGGAAATAAAATGCTCTTCTATCAGCTGAGCAATTGAAGCAGATTGGCTACTTGGTTGAGGATGACCTACATCAGTCCAGCGACTATCACCAACCCCTCTTCTTGATGAATCCATACCCACAACAGAATAATCAGTCAAAGGAGGAGGTGCCCCACTACCTCCTAAACGATCACTGAAAGGATTACCTGGTACTTGATCAAATGGCAAAACAGGTGTATCAAACATGTAAAACTGTGCTACATCATAGCTGCCAGCTTCTGAATGTCTGGATATACTGCCTGCATTTGCTGAACCTGAGGATGCATTGGCAGTTTGCAAAGGTCTGGAGAAGAGAGGATGCTGAAAACCATGTACTTCTGAACCAGATCGATCAAAAGAAGACCTGCCAGTTTGACGTCTACGCTCAAAGCCCAATGGTCTCCGCAGAGCAAACAGATCGTCCACATTCACTCCTTCAAAAGGCTCAGCTGTAATATCATCGATAAAACCATTTCCACCACCACCAGATCGCCCAAGAATCTGAAAGTGATCCAGCCCATCAAGAGCTTCCCTCCACCGGACCTCTATTACACGATTCTCATGGAAATCATCCTCATCTTCATCAACCATGTCATCATTATATTCATCTCCAAGGCCAGTATCTTCAGGGTCTTCCACATCAGTTTCAGCTAGAGACATAACACCAGCTCCATCTTCCACTAAATCTGCATCTTCATCATCTCCTTCATCATCCTCCCCTTCGTCTCCCATTTCATCATCTACATCAGTTTCCCCCCTATTTTCAACATGAAAACTCATTTCGATTCCTTCAATCTCTTCTGGCATGAAATCCATCTGAACAGGTTCAGGGAGTATTGTCTCATCGCCTTCTGTCCTCATCTCCTGAGGCATAGCCTGGGTTTGACTTGAACCCCTTTCACCTTCGCTTTGAGAGGAAACTTGAGGCTGCTCCTGTCCATTTTCTGTTGCATCCGCCACTTGCTGTACACTGCTATTATGTTGGTTCAGCTCATCAACTGCAGCCTCAGTTCCGTGACTATCATGTCTGTCGTTAGAATCTGTACCTTTTTTCTCGTTTGGCCCTTCTGATTTTAGCTGCTCAGCAGCATTTGCCGCCCTCGTCAGTGTCTCGAGAGACTTAAGAATAAGAGTGACAAGCTTTGGAGCATCAGGGTGGTCGAGATCAATCACATTAAGGATGCTGGTAAGACACTGGATAGTTCCCCCATCTATCATACTTTTTGCAACATCAGGAGAACAACCACAACCAGGTAAATTGCTGGAAGATGAATTCTTGGTCAAGATCGAATAAACCAGGTCAGCAAAAGCAAGAACTCTTTTATCTGGTAACAGAAAACTTTTACTAGAACTCCTTCCCAATGAAGCAAACACAGATAAAACCCTCGAAAGCTCGCTAATTATTCGTTTACGACCTTCACTGGAACGGTTGCACATAACCACAAGAAACCAGGACGCTTTTTCAGACAATTTTTCCTTCCATTCTTCAGGTCCAACAAACTTTTCAAGAGATATAGGCAGTAATCGATGAATGACATGGTAGATTAACCCTCCGTTACCAGGTGAATCATCAGGTAGATTGGATCCCCGAAGCTGAGATATTTCTGTATCCCGTCTCAGTAAGACACTGGTACCATGCAAGTACATGAGAACAATATCACTCAACAATTTTAAAATAAATGTTACCCTAGCCAAGTCTTCAGATTTTTCAGATCCAATTTCTGCTTTGTCCGGTTCACCAACTTTTGATTTACCCTTCACTTTAGTTGTCGGCTCATCAATCTCCATCGAAATTAAATTGGTTTCATCATCTTCCTGCCTCTTCACCCCAGGAAATCTCAAGACAATGTCGATAAGCTGATCAATAACTTGGATGAAGTTAGCTGGGACTCTTCTGTGGCTTTTTGAACATTTTCCTGACCCATCAAGAAGCTTATTTTCAGATATTCCAAGGGGTTCATTCAAAGACAATCCGTGTTCACTGCCAGAAACTTTTGGCTTTTCTTTTTCCTTTGATAGTATCACAAATTCCCTCCCACCTGATGACTCCAGCTGACAAGTTGAAGCCACAGCTTTCATAAAAACCAACGGATCTCTTGAAATTACAGGTGCCATAGTTGTCAGAAATGTCCGAGGTAATACCCTACCTACTTGTCTCTTGCCACTCAAGGTCTGTCGTATTTCAGATTCCATGGCAATTTGGAGGGTCTGCGGATCTTCAACGAGATGCCGTACAATAACAGATGCAACAGTATCATAACCAGGGAAAAAACATTTCTTCGGAAGATTAAAAAGTGAAGATAAGCCTCCATTTTCCAGAAACTGGATAGCTAAAGCATGTGTTTTCGTTAGACGAGCACATAACTGAAGAACAGCCTGCATGATCATTGCTGGAACACGCTGCTTTATGAGGCCACAGGAAACTAGTAGAGCTTTTTCACCCTCTTCCATGCTCAGATAGCCTGTAGATTTTCCAAACATCAATTCCAAAGCCGGGTTTGACTCCCCCTTATCAACATCTGAAGATAAGGCTTTCTTTAAAGCATCTGCTGAGTCTTGTGGAGAATCGCTCGGCTCCAAAGATCCACCTTGATTTCCTTCCACAGATTCAGACGAGATTCTTGTACTTGTCTGCAGCATCATGCTCAAGATAAGAAGCAAAGCACTTATGCATTTCGGAGCCAGAATGCCATTGCCAGACTCACACTTAAGCTTGAAATCCGTCAAAATATCAATTGCTACTGTCACAATACCATCCTGTGCAGCAATTTCTCGTGTGTTATCATCCTCTGAGAGAACTAATGCTAAAATGTGTGGTATCATAGTCAAAGCACCAGTATCCTTGGAGAAGTCAAGTTGCACTAGTTTCAGTTGCTGAATAAGATACGACACGATTTTTGGTCGATCTTCCCCTTTGTTTCGGCTACAGAGTGTCACAAACAAATCCATCAACGGGAAAGCCATAGAATCATCACTTTGAAATAACTTCACTGATGCAGCAATAACTTCATCAACAGGTGGTTCTTTTGGCTCTGCTTCTTCCTGCGGAACATCTACAGGCTTTTCTGTATCATCAGGTTTTGGAGTTTCCGATGAATTTCCAAGAGATAAAGCAAGTGCTTGAGCCAACTCATCATCTTCCTGCCCAGGATCCTCAGGATGACTAAACAACCACTCCATAGCCATTTCAACACTGTTTGTTCCAACTCTTCGTAACGCGTCTTCGGCCCTTGACCTTGAAAATCCCATTTCAACAATCATACCAACAGTGGCTTCGTCAGGCTGTAGAGGCAAGGCTCTTTGGTTAGTACCCCGAGTAACACCACTTTGATTTTGCCTAGCATCCACAACACCAGAGTATATATGCGTAACAAGGGAGGTAACTGAAGCCACAAAATTAGGATTGCAATCAGGAAACAAAGGGTGATTCCATATAGGTAGTATGACATCCAGAACCTGAGACTGCAGATTGCGCACAAAAGTCTCAGGTTCCCTTGGTACAGGAAAAAGTCCGATCGACAAACCAACTGAAGCTGGCTGCACAAGAAGCTGTGTTTGGGAAGTGGAGGCTGGAGATAAAAGAAATGTAGAGTTAACAAAATAGTCCAGTGCTCGGCAATAGTTATGCAGAGTATCTACCAGCCACATACTGTGAGACCATATATTCCTTTCGCCTGGCTTCTCATTCTCAGTACCAGATGCAGGAATAGAGAACGGCACTGTCCAAAGCAACTGGCTCGTTGCTTCAAATGTAGTGAGAAGTTCCTTAAATGTTCCATTAACATAAAAGCTATTCACCATAGCAGTAAAACAGACCCTCCTTCGGCTATCAAATGTCAGGGAACTGATGTCATCTACCACTTTTCCAAGGTACCGGCACTTTACTGACAAAGAGATATCATGCCCAGCAGTAGCACCATACCCCTGGAAGTTAAGAGCTTCAAGAAATACTTTAGCTAGAGCAGTACCAAGCGTCTTAGATGCTGAACTCAATGATGCTCCGTCAATTCTGCGACGATTGGCAGAGGTGAATCCTTTCACAAGGGCTGTGAAGAAAAAACGTAGTGTACAATTCAGCTTGTTTAAAATTTCCACAATGAGAACTTCAATGCTTTTCTTTTTCAGCTCATGGGAAGATGACATTTCTGGTAGATCATGTGGAATCTCAGAATCAAAACTAAATGACTGCAGATGTCGACGAGTCCTCCCACCCCTCATTCGGGCTATTGCATGTCGAGTACGACCATGAATACCTTCTCCAGAACGCACAACAGAGAGAATATCACGATCCCCACCCCAAATAGACTGAGAGCCGCTGCTTCTAATGGATACAGGGTTTGTGTATCGATCTGCTAAAGCAATGCTTAAATCCTCATCACTCTCTCTTTCAACAGTACTAGATGATGCTGGAACTGAATTATCAGGTCCTAGATCAACACTCTTCTTTTCGTCTTCCTTGGTATCCCTACACAAAGCCACCTGCCAAATTATTTCCTTGTATGCTAGACCAAGTTCTTTCAGTACATCAGCATCGGCAGCACTCAATTCCGAGATAACTGAAGCTGTTCCTTTCAACAGAAAGTTGGAGAGGGACAATATGCCTTCCAGGCAGGTAAGAGATCTCAAAATCTTCGTCTGGACTGCAGACTCTAATTTAAGAAGCTGAGTGCCTTTAATAGAAGCCAAAAGGTCATTTGTCTTCTTCAGATGTTCTCTTAAAAAGGAGCACACTATCCTGGCTAGACCAGCCGAATGCTGAGGGGAGAAGTTCTTAAAAGCGACAGAAAAACTTTGACCAAGAGAGGTTGATAGAGGCATAAGAGGTGACGAGAATAGCTGCAAAACAGCATCAATTCCTTTTTTCTCAACAAATAGGGCACATACTTCCGCATTCTGAAGAACTGTTTCAAAGAGACGAGCAACATTACACACACAATCTGGAAGGAATAGCTCAATGTTTTCCGTACAAGCATCAGAAGATGGTTCCGCTGCATCTGAAACCGCCAAACTCTTCTCATCAGCATCAATTTCCATAGGAATGGGAGCAGCATCAGTAGGCACATCCGTTGACATAGAAGTGGTGGCCTCCATCCCAGATCCAATATTCAACATGGAATTGAGGATTTCAATGAACATATCAACTCCATAAGTGCGCAACGAGGACTGGTGTCTTAAAAGTTCATCAATCCCGCTTGACAAAGAACCAGGTGTATCCCCAGTAAGAGCCCGCAGATAAGACGGATAAGTAAATATTTTAACAAAGCACCTCAAGGCATTTCGATCCTTTACAGCTTGAAGACCGCTATTGTTGAGACACAGAGCATCCAGACACTGTGGAATGCATGTTATGGCTTCTGCAGAGCAGATGACATCATCAGATATAGCATCAAGAAACGCAGATGTTAGACCAGCTGAATCTAAAGCATTGAAACAAGTTGGGTCTTTATGAATGAGATCACTCATGACAGTGGCAGCAAGGGAGAATACTCCACCCCCAAAGTCTTTTGCTCTCTGGAAGATAATGCATAAGCATTCAGGCAGCAAGCTCTCCTCGGAACCATAGAGGTTAGTGTTACCAGGAGCGTAAGTCCCAAGAGATATTGCACGTAACAAGGCTTTTAACAACAATTTCCTGTGATACGAGATTAATGCTTCAGAATAGGGAAGCTGTTCAGTATCAGGCTGATTCAAAGAACTACCAAGAACATGTGATTCCCTCCCATTGCTGTCTGAACTGCAATTTTTTTCTTTCACATGTTCTTCAGTATGAGAGACTTCCAGTTTCAACCGAAAGATAGTATCATCTAAGCCACCCAAATCTCTGAACAAAGCAGCAGCTGGATTGCTGTAATCCATAAAGGCTTCTAATATATGCACAGCGGTACTGACCAAATGCAAGTGCTGGGGATCTGTATCTTTGATGAGAGGCACTAGGGTCGGAATAAGACCAGCCTCTCGCATGGCTGAACACCCGGATGATGATGAAACCAGGACTGTAACAAGTGATAACAAGGCTTCCGCAAAAGCCAGAGACCACTTTGAAGCATTACAAATAACAGAATCAATCGCTTTTTGCATTAAGCCAGATAGCAAACCCCGATGCCCGCCAGAGGTCACTGCAGTTAAAACATTCGGCTGCCTAGTTCGATCTTGCGACAGTGCAACCAAGGAAAGCAAGCATAACATCCTTATTTTCTCTGGGACAGTCTCCTCATAGCTTACCAGTGTAACTAACTCATTTACAAACTCAGGTTCGCCATTAAAGAAAGAAACAACATTCTCAGTGTCACCACTTGCTTGAACCAAAACAATGAAAGCATATAAGCGAATGCATGTATACTGCTGTCGGGTTGCTAAAGATGAGAACGCCCTTGCAAATCTCAATCTGGTCAACAACGCAAATCTCAAACTCGGAGGAACATTGTGATCAGTGACTAATTTGTTCAGAAGTTCCAGGTCAGACTCTGAATGCTTGCTAACATCAGGCACATGGATAACTTGTAAACCGCCAGCAAGCTCACTTGATGATTCACTAGAAGCATAAAACTCAAAATGAAGAGTACAACCTAGCTGGTGAGACACTTGATCACAACTGTTTCCTGTGGCACATGACGTCAAACCAAGACCTTCCTCTTTTCCACCCCAGCCTTGTGCAAGGGAAAAGAGTTTTGAATTCAGAGACGCATCTCTTATGGAGTATTTTCCAATTTGCCTCTTCAAAAAGGCAGCCAACGTCTGCAGACAGGCTTCAACCACATCTGCATCAGTAGATGCAAGCAGGAGAGAAAGATGCTGCTGCAGTTATGAAGAAACAAGTGTGTGAGAATTATTCAGGCAAACATCTCAACAAAAAGCATATAAAACGAGACATCTAGCAGAACAACCAGAAATCTAACATAGAAACATTAGTGCCGACTTCTACACCATGACACTCGTTAATAAGAAACCATGCAAATATAAAGTGAATATAATTAGGGTAATTTTGACACAGACTTACCTCATAAGCGCTATAAAAATGTTTATTTGTGCAGTTTTCTAACACAACTCTGATAACTCGGAGAACTTGAAGAACAGCATCCTTAGGGAAACAAGAATCAGATTCGTCAAAGTTTTCCTCAATATGCAAATCCTTCCTCACTTTAACTTGCTTCTCAAAAAATGTATCAAAATGATTGAAGAGATCCACCCAATGATGAAAGTCACCCTATATAAAAGTACAAACAGCCGTATATCAAAACGAGAGTAGTGAGAATAAACAAAAAGAAACAACTTCACAAACCAACAGGATTTTTAGTGTACCTTGTCGAATTCCCAACGAAAACATCTGAGGGGTTCATGTATTTGCTCGAGTGGAACTTCGGTAACACTATCAATGAATGATTTGATTTTGGGAGGCTGTTGCAATCGAATTAGAGTATGGTTAGTTAACACAGCCAATAGATTCAACATCAAATTGAATAGAGAAACATATAACTGGAACAGACACTAAAGACTAACACTCCATTGAAAACAACGCCTCCAAGATTTGGCTTAAGAATTCAAAACCCAATTACAACAATCAAAGGAACCCATCAACGCATGAAGATCATATCGACAAGCATAGACCAAAAACATCAGAAACACCCAAGAATTTCACTAAAACCATTGATTAAATTCGCAACAGGCAACCCAAAGAGTAATCTAGAGAGTACATGAACACAAATGCAATTGGAATCTATATGATCAAAAGGGTTTAATTAAGAACACTTACAACTTCCGAAGCTCTTCTTCTTCTGAGCTTCATGATTTATAAGACACAGGGCATCTCCTGGTAATCAAAACTGTAAGATTGAGGAGTACTGATTCAAAACCTGAACACAAGAGAGAGAGAGAGAGAATTGATCAATAAATAGCGATTAAGAACTAGTAATCAATCACTTGAGAAGGAATCGAAACACAATACCAACGGTGGTGATCTGGAGGGATTACGATCGGTGACGAAGAAGACGAACAAGAGGAAGAAGAATTGATGATTCTGGAGAGAAATCGCAAAGTGTAGAAGCGATCGGAAACTAGGGTTTTGAAGAGGATCGGGGATTTGATAGAGAGAGAGAGAGAGAAGTGGAGAAGAATTCTAAGGAAGCTAAGAGAGAGATGCGCTTTGTGTTATATACAAGGATTGCGAATTTTGTTCCAATGCCGGTTTAACTATTTTATTTTTATTTTATGTTAAAATTTCAATAATTTTCTATTATTATTATATGGGAAAATTAATAAAATAGGTTAATATACTTTTAAAATTAAAGAAATACATCATGTTTTTTAAAATTAAGAAAATACTCTATCGTAGATATTTTTGTTCTTCTTTTAATTAAAGAAAACAAATTTATAATTTTGTATATAAAATATTTAATAATAATCAATATATAAAAGAAAAAAAAAGAAATCATAAGTCTGGATACAATTATTTTGATTTTAATTCTTTCTCTCAAGTAAAGAAACATTGATCTTTCTTCTTCAATTTTCAATCTAAGATTCAATTTTCGTTGTTTAGGTGTTTTTCCTTTCCTTTTCCGGTAATTACTTTTACTCTCTTCCAAAAATGTAACAATAATAAGAAAGAAAAAAATGGTTTCACGAGTACTTCTTCTTACTAATTTCCGAGATACGGTTAACGAGATATACTTTCAGATTCCTCTGGAATCTGGGATTTTAAACTTGAATAATCCAATAAAAGAATTAAAATAACACGATTCTTCTAATGAAGCACAAAACTAAAAGAGGTAAATTAATCGATTCGTTTTACAAGATCCATTTTCTACAATTATAAGATCTCAACCATAAACATGAAATTGAGATGCAGTCAAAACGCATAAAAAAACTCAGAAAATGAAAATACATTGAGAATCGAAGAAGAAAGATCTCTTTGCTTGAGAGAAAAAATCAAAATCAAAATAATAGTATTGAGATTTCTGATTTTTTTTTTTTCCTTTATATATTATTATTACTAAATATTTTATAGATAAATTATGAATTGTTTTTTTTTTAATTAAAAGAGGGATAAGAATGTCCACCGTAAAGTACTTTCTTAATTTTAAAAAACATGGTGTATTTTCTTAATTTTAAAAGTTTTTAAACCTATTTTCTTAATTTTCCCTTATTATATTGACAGAAACAAGAAGTCCATGAAAAAAAATCTATAAATTAATAGTGTTGAAATTATTATTATATTATTAATTGAACGAATTATTAATTTATCGATCAAAATTTTTATTAATTTATTGAGGTAAGTATTAATTTATAGAGGTTATATTGTACGTTGAATGTTTTTTCAAATACACACAAATCATCTTTTGATATATCTTTTCAGTATATGGCGTATGTTTAATAATTTGTATGTTGAAAATTATATATATATATATATCGATTTTGTGTTTTCGATTTGAAATTAATGAAATGTTTAGAAGGAAAAAAGTATAGTTTGTTAGATTTTTTTTAATTAACTTTATGATGGTTCACAGTCACACATAAATCTCTAAAAACATTAAAATTAGTAAAAATGTTTTTTTTTCCACTATTAGTAAAAATGTTTATAATTTCTTTTTTAAAAGCATGACGGCTTAACTTATGATCTTGATAAAGCCAGATATTTATAAATAGTTATAACTTTAAATATTAAATAATTTCTTTGGATATAAAAATTGGGACTAATTTTATATTTTTATCATCTATAAAGCATCTTTTAAACAAGGGAAAAAAACAAAGAAAGAGGATCCTTAAGAAAAGGGTAGAAGCAAAAGCTAAAGACAATTGTATGATTCTTTTCTTTACATCTAAATCCCTTTTTTCTTTCTTCCTCATGATTTCAATTTTTATGAAAGAATCATAAAGTTTCACTAGTACATACTTTACACATTTACAAAACCATTTCCTTAACATAGATGGAAAAGAAATCAAATAAACTAATCACCTTGTACATCTCTTCACAAAGCCATTTCTTGTGCAATGAGTGTTAATGGAGAGTTTTTAAGGACTCAATCCTCAGTATCCGGTATCTCGAAGACGAGAAATTTTGCAAGAGAAGTGATTGTCTTACCGTCTAGAGATTTCTTTCTGCTTTGGAAAATAGATGATGATAGTGAAGAAGAGAGATGACTCTTTCCTTGCATTCTGATGTTGTTTGCAGCCACAGTTAGTTTCTTCCTTACCATATCGCTTTTACTCGCGGAATCTCCAGGTTTCCTCTCCGGTGTTTTCGGTATTAAACAGTCAGAGTTTATCATCTCAGTAGCAACTCTTGGTACTAACAATGGAGATGATCTTATAACGGTTTCAGGTTCAGATGTAGAAGGACCAAGAAACTCTCTCTTGTCAAGGGACGCATCTCCGGATGCAAGGTTTCTTGAAACATGTTTTGGTATCGGTTTGTTCCGAGACTTCTTTACCTTCTTGTTTTCGCCAACGCAATGTCTAATTTGGACTTTATCAATGCTGGTGGATACACTTGGCTCTTGTGATATGTTAACGAGACGAGCTTCTGCGTGAATAAACCAAGGCTTTTGGTTATCCCGGAAGACGTACCTTATAGGCATAGATTCAGCAAGGTAATAAAATCGAGACTTCCGTTTAACCTATACTAGAAGAACAGCAAAAGTTAAGCATCAAACAGCAATGGGATTAATGAGGTAACAAAACCAAAAATCATTGGTGTTAAAGCCAATTCCATTACCATTAGACCGCGAACTCGTATCTCCCCTAAGCTCGGTAAGCAACTTGTATGCGTTTCCTCAAGTTTTCCTGCATAAAACACATTTGGCATTGATACATATTTCAATATACATAAAGAAAAACTAGCAAATGGTATGTACCAAAAAAACAAATGATTGATCACAATGCATGTGCAATCTCATCTCAAGATGTCCTGAAGAATTAACACTGATACTGTGCAGATCCTCAAGTGTGTAACAACAGACAGAACATCAAACAGCAATGATGAACATTCACAAGAACTGAGCAGGTCCATAAGTAAGTGTGTAACAACAAATAGAACATCAAAGAAATCAAACACCAATATACACAAGACAGTAACAGAGGAACACTTGCTTAAGTGCTCACTAAAGGAATTGCAAAATCCAGCAAAGTTTTAATCTTTACCATCATCTCAAAATGGGTATGCATAACAATTTCCTCACAATCCAAAAAAACACAATTAAAGAATCATATCTATCTGTCAAACCTAAAAGCTAAGTTTCAAGATTGCCTAAAACCAGAGTTAATTGACAAAACAGAGAAAAAAACCAACACTTTAGTTACAGGTTTAAAAATTGAAGGAAATATTCACACATAAATCTGTAAGAAACTTACTTTTGAAGTCTCGTGATGTGATATTCATAGGAACAGTCATGGCGATTCGGGTTCCTAAGTTTGTATCAACAAAGACACTCACTTCTTCTGCAAAATCCATTTTTGTGTTCGTGTGAGTGAGAAAGCAGAGAGGCGGAGGCTGAAGAAAAAGAACCGATTCGAGGCTAATATAATTAATTAAATTAAATTACTATTAGTGGATTTAATCAAAATAGATGTTTAAGGTTATACACACTTATTAAGAAAACGTACTGATTTCTATGATTTACAGTTTCCAATAAAGTTTAACCAATAGTATTTCAGTATTTGTTTTGGAATTTGTAAACGTGCATAGAAAACCGTATCTTTTTGGAACAAATTTTTTTGTAAAGTTTTTATCTTTTAGGAGAAGAGAATATAATTTAATGGAAAATTTTCTTTGGGAAAACAGAACAAATGTCACTGAAAATTTCTCTACTAATGAATGGAAAAATGAGACTAAATGAGTTTGTTTGTTTAGTTAAATCCTGTTTGGATTATAGATTTCAAACAATAGTTTTAAGCATAATAAATAGTTAAAATATATATATAGAATATCATTACATTTGAGCTCTGATAATAAAAAGGTTTAAATTAGGTACTAAAAATGATTTATAGTGTTTATAATCTAAAACATTGGACTTCAAACACATTTTGCAACTGTACATTTGTGAAGCATTGTCCTCTCCATAACCTGGTCAATGGATTTAGCTATAACCTAATGATTCCGCAAGATGGGAATGTCGTCAAGCTCACTTAACTAGCTAGCTGCAGTGCAGGGAAGGACTCGGCCGATAAGCCGTGAGCTCTTGTTGTTCTGCGCCTCTCCTCGACCCTGCAAAACATCGATCCATCATTACAAATTGTGAAACACCAAAGGTTAAGACCTTAATCCGGTCTAAAGGTATAGTAGATGTTTACCTTGCCTAAGGGAGTCCTCCAACACAGGACATCAGCGTCGTCTTCTGGCCTGTACAAAGTCAAGAGGCAGAGCGTAGTTTAGCAGCTAGCCGAATCTCGAAACAAACTTAAAGATTGAATGTAAATATATGTATCATTTTTATACCCTTTCTCATCAGGAGGCAAGTGTGGAGTACACATAGCAGATTTTGCCTCGCCTTGATCACTGACATTGCTCATTCGGGAAGATGCATTGCCTGAAGAGCGCACGCTTCGAGCCCTCAAGACATTTCCTTGGCAACTTCTCAGTGAATTTGTAATTGCGTGCTTTTCAGATACGCAATCAGAGTCAGTTCTAGTAGTAGACAGATACGACTTGTGTAGCATTCTGCGAGAACAACTGAATATTCCAAAGAATAGACTTGCTGCTGCTTTAGCACTCTTTGGTGGAGAACATGCAGAGATAACAAGATTCATGCGGATCTCAACGTTACAGCCTAACACGGATTGGAAGGAGTCTGCAATCAATTTCCATGATTTCTCGGCTCTTGTTACATGTTGAGGTGTGTAGAATTCTAGTTCAGCTATTGCCACACCTGATAGAATAAAAACATGGATCTATTTATCAAATACAAACTACACTAAAACTTTAGAGCCTCTTAGGATAATATTTTCTTATCAACAAGGAAAATATAAGATACCTTTGTCAATAATAAGTGAAGTCAACCTCCCTCGCCTCGACAAAAATCTCCTTAGTGAATCCGAGCAACACATATCTGTGACCGTTTTCCACACAGTTTCAACTGTTTCTTTACCGTTCATCTCGTCATACTTTCTAGTTTCTGATTTAACAACAGCGCCAGGACATTCCGATGATGTGGTGGAGAGGACATCATCTAGATACAAGACCGAGATCAGTTATATAGTTTAGCAAAGAGGAAACACAAAAGTAATCATTAGATAATGAAAAAAATCTTGATGTAAATGAAGGACCTTTGCTTTCTTGGCTTCTTAAACACAAATCATTTTCATTTGTTGCGATAGAAGATGAGTCAGTGTTACTAAGTTGCAGAAGCGCCACAGTGAGCCAGGTTGTCTGGTTTTTCGAGGCTCTCAAGTGTTTCTCAGCATCAGATAGTATCTTCAATGCATTACTCAATTTCTGCATTTCTTCTTCAGCTATATGATATAACAACAACATATGATTAGCGTTAGGTTAGTATCAAATTTTAAGCCCATATTAAAACCAATCAGTGTGTGTGCTTACAGGTATGCCTTGTAAGAAACCGAAGTCTGGTTTCTGAACTACTTTCTTGAGAGTTTCCGGCAATGATGTCCATAATGACATTAGCTAGCTGGGAAATAAGCTGCATTGGATCTATTTTGGATTTCATTAGCTCCCTTGCTCTTATCACTGTGTTTGATGTATCAGAAGACAAGGCAAGATCAAGCAGGTCAAGCAATTCGTCATCAGAAACAACCCCAATCTGCACAATAACAGAGAGTTGTTTTGTCAGATATCAAATATTTCCAAGTAAATGAGTGGTAAAGATGATGAAGAAAGATGCGTAAACTTACAAGTTTGTAGGCCAAAGATGTTGTTACTCTTTTACCGAGTAAACTTAGCTGATCAAGCATTATCTCAGCATCCCGAAGCGAACCATCAGATTTAGAAGCAATGAAATCAACTGCCTCCTGATCAAAATCAATACCTTCTTCCAAGCAAATCTTCGCCAGCTTATTCGATATTTCTGTATCACATACTTTAGAAAAATGATATTTCTGGGACCGTGAGAGCACATTACGGGGTAGCTTCTCTAGCTCTGACGTAACCAGTATAAAAACTGAATGCTGTGAGAAGTTGTCCAAGCTGTTGAACAGAGTACCCCAAGTTTCTTGACATAGTAACTGACACTCATCGATAATAAAAACCTTAAATCTAGATGAAACTGGAGGACAAGACGCACTTTTAATGAGAGATCTGAGGTAGCTAGGACGATTTAGTTTAACCGAATCCATTTCTTTCACGTCCCTGCTGCTTCCTGAGAAGTACGAATTGCATTCACTACACAAGCCACATGGTCTGCTATGTGCAGCTTGTGAAAGACAGTTCAAAGCAGCAGCAAATATCTTCGATGTCGATGTTTTACCAGTCCCACGAGGACCATGAAAAAGGTAAACAGAAGTAATCCTTCCTCTCAAGATAGTGCTCAAAAGACATTTCACTACAACTTCTTGTCCAACTAACTCATCAAACGATTTCGGCTTAAACTTCTGACACAGACTCCTCGACGTCATTTTGGGACTCGGTGTACCAACATCACTCTCACCATTTCCAGATAATAAAGGAAACTCTTCTACATCAGACGACTGATTCGATCCTCTATACCTCGGTGTTCTTGACCAACAATACGTTATTCCACAGCCACGGTTACATTGATCAACAAAATCTACATCTTCATCACCATAACTATGATTTGTTGAAGTCATCGGACTACCTACACGGCTTCCATATTCACCAACCGAGCTACCTACCTTTGTAGAATAATGAGTTCTTCTATAGCATTGCCCTGAACCAGCATCATCACCATGACTAATCGAAGGCGCAGTACACACCAAATCCCTACCTTTAACAGATAAATCACCACAAGATCTTTCACTACTCCTTGAACATGCGTCTCCTTCAACATTTAACACCCTACTACTCAGCTTATGAAGATCACAACCATTCTCTAACTCTTCCATTATCGAATACGATCCAAAAGGAACCAAACCCACAGAACCATCATCAACAAGCTTATCCTCACCTTCCACAAACTGCAATGAAATCCCATTGTTGGAACCAGTTTCCCATTTAACATTGTCAAGCAAAGAAGCAAACTTGCTCATTGAATTAGTACATGGATCTCTCAATGACCTAACCCTTCTTAAAGCTACAAGCGTTCTTGTAATAGGAACATCTACTGAATGCCTCCTAATCTCCGTCATTTTCTCTAAAAACCCTAAAACTCAGATCTTTAACATTCCACACACATCAAACAAGCTTTACTCTTCAAGCTAGCTAAACGATGGAAATGTAGTAAAGGGACAAACTTTAAGTATCACAGAGCTCAAGAAACACATTGAACAGAGAACCAGAGAAGTTATGAGAGAAAAAAACAAAAACTTTGAAGGATTTAATATGATGTTTTAATAAGAAGACGACAAAATTGGAAAATACAAATGTCAAGATTCGAGAAAACCGAGGGGTTTTGAGCTATGTGGCGTACAATGCGGAGAATCCAAAAACCCTAAAAACCCCAGTGAAAGAAGAAGAAGAAACCATTAATGTGTCTGTGTCAGTGAGAGCAGAGAGAAGAAGAGACTGTAGAATAAAAGTTTTTTTTGTTAATAAGAAAAATAAAATATAATAAAAACAAATAAACATCACGCTGTTTCGAGCTATGTTAAAAGAAGTGTTTACCGTTTTTAGTTAGAAACGACTACTAGCGAAAGTCATGAGATGTCACCGTTTTGTCGTCGGAATCATAACAATCACGCTGTTTCCAGCTGTTTAAAGAGAAGTGTTCACAGTTTTTATTAGCCAGAAACGACGATTCACGAAAGTCATGAAATGTCATTGATTTGACTAGAGGTGGGCATTCACGTAACCATTCCGGTTTTGGGTCGGTTACTTCGGATTTCGTACTTTCGGTTATAAAAATATAATACTCATTTGAGTATTTTGGAATTTCGAGTAGATTTCGGTTTTGGTTTTTATCGGGTTCGGTTTGGTTATTTGTAGAAAACCTAAAAATATCCGAATTTTGAGTTCAAGTTCGAATATTTTTATATTTTTTCACCTAAAATATTTAAAAATTATTCGAAATACTCATAATTATCCGAATGTTTTTGATTTTGTTCAATTTTATTAGTTTTTACATGAATTATCCAAAAATATCTGATAAAACACAAAAACAAAATTGTAAAAAATCAAATAATATACATGTTATTTTTATTCAAATATATTCCGTAATACTCGAATTAACCAAACAAAATTATAAAAATTATCTAAAATATATCCGACCTTTAATCTATATATTTTTAATTTAATTTATGTTCGGTGGTTCGAATACGCGTTCAGTTCGGATTCGGTTTTGGTTTTTCGGATCCAGGTGTTGAGAACCCATTCAGATATTTTAGAGTACCAGTTTGGATCGGGTAATTCGGTCGAGTTCGGTTCGGTAAACCTGTTTTTGATTTTTTTGCCACTCTTGGATTTGTAGTCGGAATTATAACAATCACGTTGTTTCGGGATATATAAAGAGAAGTGTTTACAGTTTTTGCTAGCTAAAAACGATGACTCACGAAAGTCATGAAACGTTACCGTTTTATCTTTCTCCTCCATTGAACAAAAACCTAAAAAACCTCCGTTGATTCTCTCCGACGACAAAAAAATGCGACGGCACAAACAATGGCCATTGAAGCCTCTCGCAAGTACTTTACTCCGTTCACACTTCTCCTCCGTTTCCACGGCGGAAACAGTCACTACTTCAGCATCGGCGACGGTGGCGTTCCCGTTGAAGCATGTGACGAAGTCGAACTTCGAGTCAACACTGAACGATCTTCGTACTCATGTGAAATCAGCTGATTTCGTAGCGATTGACCTTGAAATGACAGGAGTAACAAGTGCTCCATGGAGAGATTCATTAGAATTCGATCGTCACGATGTTCGTTACCTTAAAGTTAAAGATTCCGCTGAGAAATTCGCCGTTGTTCAATTCGGTGTTTGTCCTTTTCGTTGGGATTCACAAACTCAATCCTTCGTCTCTCACCCGTAACTCTCTCTTTCTCTCAATCTCTCAATCTCTATAGTGTTCTTGAGTTTTGATTGATTTTGGTATTGGTAGGTACAATTTCTTTGTGTTTCCACGTCAAGAACTTACGTTTGATCCACCAGCTTATGAGTTTCTTTGTCAAACAACTTCAATGGATTTTCTTGCTAAGTATCAGTTTGATTTCAATGCTTGTATACATGAAGGTACCTTCTTGATGATTCTCTTATGTGTGTATAAGCAAGCAAGCAAGCAAAGAAACTCTGTTGTGTTAGGAATTTACAGGTTTGAGTAATCTCAGGAATATCTTATTTGTCCAGAAGACAAGAGGAAGATGCTAGTAAGCGTTTTCAAAAGATGTATGATGATGAGGAGGAAGGAGGTGAGATAGAGGAGTTGAAGTTGGTACGATTAGCGGATGTTCTTTTCGCGGAAAGGATGAGGAAGAAGATGAATGAGTGGAGGTCTGAGTTGTTACATGGTGGGAAGGCGTTCTCTGAGTCTACGAGGGTTTCGAATGGGTTGAGTCAGAGTACTGAAACGGTGTTTTACCATATGCGTCCAGCTCTTAGTTTGAAGGGTTTTACTTCTCATCAGCTTAGAGTGATTAGATCGGTAATGCTCTACGTTTTGAGAGTGATTGATTGCTGTTATTCATCTTTTCTTTAGACTGTTTTTTTTGTTAATTGATTGGCTTTGGATTTGGCTTTTGTAGGTTTTAGGAAAGCATTTTGGAGATCTGGTGTACATACATGTGAATGATAAAACTTCTGCTTCACAAGACTTTGTTGTGTACACTGATTCAGAATCCGACAAGGAAAATCTCATGGTAAGGTAGCATTTAGGTTGCTTAAAAGATTTGTTACATGTCTTTTGGCTCTTAAATGAGAGTGATGAAGTGAATTATTTGATGATAGCAAAGTTTCGACTCTAGAAAGGATCTAGGGATAGTGTAGTAGTCACTGATTCTTTTACTTATGGTGTGTCTTTTTGCAGAGGGAGGCAAAGGAAGAACGCAAAAGAGTGGCGGAAAGAAAAATACAAGCTGCAATCGGGTTTCGTCAAGTGATTGATATGCTTTCTTCAGAGCAAAAGTTGATCGTTGGTCACAATTGTTTCTTAGGTATGTAAACAAGTTGCTTCTTTATAAGTCGGTGAAGGTTTTGTAACTTAAAGATGCTTTAGTCTAACCATTATTTGCTTGATCTGACGCAGATATTGCACATGTATACAGCAAATTTGTGGGTCCTCTACCTTCAACAGCTGAGAAATTTGTTACCTCCATCAACAACCATTTCCCTTACATTGTTGACACAAAAATACTCTTAAACGTGAACCCAATGTTACATCAGAGGATGAAGAAGTCCAGTACATCACTATCCTCCGCGTTCTCCTCCTTATGTCCACAAATCGAGTGTCCTTCGAGAAGCTCTGATAAGTTTCTTCAGCAGCGTGTCAAGATTGACGTTGAAGTAGACAATGTTAGGTTTGTTCCTCTTCTATTCTTGGCATGATATTGAAAAGCTTGAATGTGTACTGCCTTCTGATTAAAACTGTCTTTAACTGTTTCAGATGTTCTAACTGGAATGCAGGAGGGAAACACGAAGCTGGTTATGATGCTTTCATGACAGGTTGTATCTTTGCACAGGCATGTAGTCATCTAGGAATCGACTTCAAAGATCATACGCAGATAGATCACTTTGCGCAGAACGACAAACTTGACAAGTACATCAACCGTCTTTATCTCAGCTGGTCAAGAGGCGATATCATCGACCTCCGAACAGGTCATAGTAATGCAGACAACTTGCGAATCTCAAAGTTTAAATACGAGAACATCATCCTCATCTGGAACTTCCCGCGAAAACTTAAGGCGAGAGAGATCAAAGAATGCATCTGCAAAGCCTTTGGTTCGGCATCTGTCATATCTGTCTACCACGTGGATGAAACTGCGGTTTTCGTCTTGTTTAAGAACTCAGAACTCGTCTCAGACTTCCTAACACTCAAGCAGCAGCTGGAGTCAGACGATGGTCCTGTCACGATCTTTCACCCTCTCTCCAAGATCCTTGAAGGAGGAAACACCGGAGCTGCAGATTACGAAGCATACAAAGAGATTTGCAGCTCACCTATCTCAAAGGTCCTATTCTCTGACCAAGCTGAAACAGTCGGTGTCAAATCAAGAACACGACCCGACCCACAAGGCGAAACAAGCCCTGAGACTGCGAGAAAAGAGAAGAACACAGTCGCTGTGACTGACAAAACATCGGATTTGATCGATGCATTTTTGGCAAATAGTGTTAAAGTCGAAGCTGCTGTTTCGAGTACTTAACCAAGCTCCCTTTGTTATCAAAGGCATATAGTATTAATACTAGAGATTTATGTTATGTTTTGCCCAGGTACAATTGAAAAATGAACACATGAAAGTATAATCTTAAGGACTAATCTCAAACAATGCTTCGGATAGAGATATCAACTTCAAACAAGTTATCTTCTGCTTCGATTTCTTCTAATATCTCCATGATCGTGATTTGCTCGTAATACTCTTCTTTGCTCATCCAATGTTTCTTCACACTCTCCTCCAACTTCTCTTCCTTAGCTTCTCTCACCAATGAAATCTCTATCAATCCTTCTTCTTCTTCGTCGAGGTTGGTTTTAGTTTCTTGATGACCTTGAAGCTCTTCTTGATAAGACTTGGACTTGGTGTGGAGAAGAGCATTAGAGAGAAACAAGATTGGAACACTTATGAGAATACAAAGTTTCTTCAACAATATCAGTAGTGTCTTATTGACTCTGTTTTTCGCCATTGTTTGTATCATCATTAGTCCATAGACAACTGATTTATATATGTTCATTAGAGGACTCTCTCTTGAGATTTCAAGTCCAGTGCATTGAACACAGACAATTTTCTAATGGTGTAAAGACAAATATTTGATTACATGTTCCCTATAATGTTGTAAGGGACCCCATTAGGTGACAATTGAGAAGACAAGTGTAAGTTGAAGTTATGGGAGTTTCTGAGGTTAGACACATGCATTGTTACACATGCAACAACATATAATACAGACTTGAAGATTTGACAAAAGAAAAATAAAGACTTGGATAGAGACAAAGGTGAAAACATGTTTTGAATTTCATATATATAACACTGAAAATACAAATAATGATAAATGACTGTGGATAGAATTTTACAAGTTGAATAGATATGAGACCCTAAACAAGTGTTTGGGTCAAGGAGTCATCTTCTTCTCTGGAGGTATCTTTCAGAGAATCATATAAAATATCGATGACAATTCCAAAACAAAAGTGATGGTGCTAAGGAATAAAAGACTAAACGCTGGATATGATTCAATGGAACCTTTGCGTTGATGTTAAGGCAACACATGATCATAATACCATAATGTCCATATTTTATGAAATATGGAATCTCCTGATTTCGCCATCTACAGGAAACTTCCATTCCGCATAACCAAAGGTAAAGGGAAAAGATGCATAGGGCCATAACAATCAGATAGAGATCCCTTGTATTGAAAATCTGGACCATCACAAAAGCATATACGGTGGTGACTAGAGAATACATCACTATCGAGTAGAGAGCACTAGAGGTCAACCTATCAAGACATTTTAGATTCATTCAAGCCAAAGCCAAAGCTTCTCAACATGTATAATGATAAATGAATCAAGACAAGACACTCACTTGACGATAAATCCAACTCCGTGTTTGTAAATATTATATGTTTTTGCGAGGAGTGTGTCTTTCTCCATCTACAAGACAAATATCGTATTTGTAGTTTTACAGTCTTTACAAAAAAAAAAACATAAGAGTAAGAGATAAAGAGTCAGCCAACAACAAACCGGCGAGAGATTGGGAACAGAGTCAGCCATAAGGACGGAAGAGGTGATCGAGGCACGGGTGGTGAAGAGCTAAACTTTTATGTTGTGGTCACTTGAGTTTTGATTAAAAAAACCAAAAAAATACTGAATACATACATAAATACTAAGGTATTTCTTAATGAGCAAGATTTATACATGATAAATTGATTAGCAATTTTTTATTCATGATTATTTTTGTTTATTCTTCCTCTTATATACTTGTTAAACAAATTACTGAATACATATATATATATATATATATATATATATATATACTAAGGTATTTCTTAATGAGCAAGATTTATACATAATAAATTGATTAGCTATTTGTTATCCATAACTATTTTTTTGGTTTTCGGGTCGTAACCGTAACTAAACCGTATAAAACGGTTAAAAACCGTAACCGTTAACCGTAAGAGTATATTAGTTATGGTTATAGAAAATGGTTAAACGTAACCGTTAATCAACCGTAACCATATAAAAGCCGCCGGTTAACCGTAAGGTTAAATTAACCGTAACAGTATTAAAATCAAAATTAAATTGTGTATAATTAATTATGTATGAAAAGTATGATATAGTAAAATATGTGTAATCAATATTTATGGAGTCTAATTTTATAATATTTAGAAAAATTAAATCAATAGTAACTAAAAAATGAATGTGCTAAAATATAATTGATTATCTTCTAACTAATATAAACAATATTCTTTCTTTTTTTGTCGTAACTAGCATAAAAGAAAAAGAACGTGGCTGCAAGTTATAAAGTTATGCCTATTATCATGGCTTCTAACTAATTATATGAAAAATTGTGAATTATGCTATATTTTAGTTAAATTCAAATTTTTAGCTAAATTTTGGTAGTGGAACAAAAACAAATCAATTTTTTTTAAAAATATTTAATATTACAGTTATTCTTAAATAGAAAAATAAAACATTCATTTGACTTTAATTTTATTATAATTCCAACGAATATTGGGACAATAACTTTTAAAATATATAAAAACTTTAAAAATATATTTTCCTTAATAATTTGATATTGTTTAAATTCTTTTAAATTTTTTTCGTAGTTATGTAATTATGACCTAAATATTAATCATATCATAATTAACAAAAATTATAATGGTATATAACCGTAACCGTATTTACCGTACCGTATATAACCGTAACCGTTTTAACCGTATATTAAATGGTTAAAGTTAACAAATTTTTTTAACCGTAACCGCAATAACTGTAACCGTGTTCATGCCTAGACATGGACTCAATTAGGCCAACGACTTGTAAAGTTCCTTGGCGGAAAACTGTGTGGTTTAAACTACATTAAAAATGTTGAATCGATGACAAAAATAAGAGATTGTTTTTTAACGTCTATAAAATAGAATGTCGACAAAATCCATAAAATGGGCTAGGGCCCAGTTATGAAAAGCCCTTCATTACACGTCAACTGAATAACATCAATAAAATCGATAAACCTAACCAGCAAGAAACATATAATTAGTTAGGGTTGCTTTCTTGACGAAGACGGCAAGTGGTAAATTTCAAAGGACTATATCTTGAAAGATGCAAGATCAAACTAAGAAGCGTCAAACTAGAAAGCGTCGAAAAATTAAACAAAAACTTTGCGAAGACATGATTAGTGCTTTACCCGAAGATTTGCTTGTGCAAATATTGTTGCTTCTTCCGACGGAAGATGCCGTGGCCACGGCGATATTGTCGAGACGATGGCGTTCTGTCTGGAAGATGTTGCCTAGGCTCGAGTACTACAAAGTAACAGGGGATGAGAGTGTTTGGTGGTCCATTGATAAGTCGTTATTACAACTAAGTAAAGCACCTGTATTGGAAAAGTTGAGTATTAACCTCGGTCCATCATGCCCCGTTAAAGTAGACGTCGGAGAATGGGTCGAAAATGTTGTTAATCGCTGCATTAAATGGTTAGAATTTAGCCTACCATCTTCACTAAGGCCTAGAAGTTTGTCTAAGAGACTATACACTTGCAAAACACTCAAGAAATTGACTCTCTCGGACAAGATTCTCGTTGATGTTCCTTCCCAAGCTTCCCTCCCATCGCTTGTACATCTTGAGCTTTTATGTGTGATTTATAAGGACGAGGATTCGCTTATTAGGCTCTTGTCAAGTTGTCTTGTTCTCCAAAATTTGTATGTGAAACGAAAGAGGATTGACAATGTGATAAAGTTCAGTGTGAGAGTGCCTTCTTTACAGCTCTTAAAGTATACAAATTTGTACAATGATAAACGAGGAGATATTGGTGGGTCTCTGGTTATAGATTCTCCTGGACTGAAGAAATTTAATATCAATGATTTTTGGGGAGACTCTTGCTTGATCGAGAATATGCCTCCTTGCCTTGACATAGCCAAAGTATTCATTCATTCACATCCAAGTGACAAGTTTCTGACATCTCTTTCCTATGTCATGTATCTTGATTTGACTCTGGTGTATGTAGTCGTAAGTTACAACGATATATCATTCTCTCTCGTTTTGTGTGTGATGTAATCTATACTTGTATGTTTATGACTAAAATTTGATTTCAGGATGCGATTTGTACTGCTATTAGCTTCTCTCGGCTAATAGAGTGTAAGCTAAGTCCATTTTGCTCAGAGTATTGGGTACAATCAACTATGCATTTGCTTGAGAATTCTCCTAAACTTAGAGTTCTTATGATCAACTCTGTAAGTACCTTCCTCTCTTCCTTGAGCAGATCTTGATTTGATTAATTAACTTCCAATGCGTTTTATGATATTTCTTGTTGCTTGTCAGAATGATATGAATGACCAATCCGAGGAGGATCTCCCTCTTGGGAGTTCTGTTCCGAAATGCTTGTCGTCTCGTCTTGAGATCCTTGAATGGGAAGAATACGGAGGGACAAGAGAAGAGAAAAAACTCATGACATATATCCTTGGAAACTCTAACAGTTTAAAGTCAGTTAGAATTTCCTTGAAATCCACCTACAAAAATAAAGAGAAAAAGAAGAAGAAGAAGGAGTTAGAGTCAATGCATAGGGTTTCAGAATCTTCGCAGCTTTTCTTCACTACTCAATTTAGATGGAGCTCGATGAAACAACACCCAGCTTATCATGTCATGAGTTTTTAGCTATTTGGTTACTTGAAATGTACTCAAAACGTATAAAACAAAGAAACACAAGTTAAAGATTTTTGTTTAATGGAAATCTCAAAGCGGTTTTGGAGGATGTAGCTTCACCTTTTGTTAGACAACAAGAAACATTAGGAAAGTGGTAAATAATTTGGACCCAATTTTGTGTGTTTGATGTATATCTTCTTACATTTTTGTGAGATTTTTTGGGTCATATTTTGATTTAGGATAAACTCCTACATTTTATCTAGAAATTTCGAGTTTTAGTATTTTTCTTGGATTAGGGTTTATTGATATGGGCTATGGTAATGATTTCTTCAACGTATGAATGAAGTAAAGACAAGAACATATCCAATTTGTGTGTATGATCAACAAAAAATGTATGTTTATTTTGTTTTAACTATACGTAATTGTCTTAAGTCGCCAAGGAAATTTCACTCTGTAAAATATGGCGATAAGGAGGGCGATACATGCAAATAATATTCCAGCTATGCCCAAAACCGCCTTCATACATGCAAAGGATTGGTCCACCAAGCTTGACGACCCAATAACAGCGAGAGTGAACGCAAGAGCGAATGCTGTGAAGGGGTACACAAATATATTGTGACATGTTTTTCCGGCATCTGCGTAAGCGGAAAACGCAGCCATGAAACCGATCATCATGCCGAGAAGTCCATTAACCTAATTTACGTATGCAGTCCACTCAGTCCACTTTTCCCTACAAAAATTAGTTAATTTTTAAGCAAATTTTAAGCAAAAACAAATACAATATATTGCAAAACATAACAACTAATTAATATCAATGGTGCACTTTATATAATCTAAAGCAAAAAACTTTGTGTGAACTACCTAAGATCATGATTTCTGCTCCCATGCATATGAAACATATATGATGCTCCACCACAAAAATATGTGTGTAATTTCTGTAGATTGTCTTCAAAAGACTGCATTAGGCCTTACTTATAATTATAGATTTCTCTTTTGTTAAAACTTTCTTCTAAGATCTTACTCGTAATTTATATTAAAGGAATGCAAGTAATTCATATTTGTCTGTTTATTAATTATAAGAGAAATTGCAATCTATAGAAATTGGGTATAAAATTAAACATCTAACATTTTAGAATCTAAAGTTTAGAATATACCATTTTTTTTTTGTTGTGAATTCTCAATTATAGCCTCTTATTCTGAAAACAAAATAGCTAACCATACACTAAATAGCTAATACAAATATAATTAATTATACTTCTGCTTTACATGCACATTATAGTTAACTATATACTAATATATAATTGATTATATTTATATGCAGTTTATCTAAATTTCAAAAGTATTTAGCTAAACATTCATGTACTGATTATATATACAAATAGTTAACTATATGTTTAATTATATACCCACCATGTATAGCTTTTATAGTTACATGTATTTTCCTAGAAATATATCAGAAATGCATGTAGACGTAAATAATTCTTTATATACCTCCTATAATAGTTAACTATATATAAAATAAACTATATAGTTACATAGTTGTTTTGCATGTTTGTTTAAATAACTAATTCTTACAACAACACTTTATTTAGTCAACTATGTTTAATTTGAAATCAGTATACTAGTTAATTGTACTATGAATATAGATAACAATGGTTTTGAATAGTTAGTTATTTTTAAAAAATAGTTAACGATGTTTTTGAATAGTTAGTTATTTAAAAAAAAATAGTTAACTATGTTTCGATTATTATAAAAACATTCCAATTTCAATGTAGTTAACTATGTTCTAAAATCAATAGAATATCTAAGCTATATTCCGAACTTAATTACTGAATAAAATTTAGTATAAAATCTTTCTTTCTAATTGCTCATATAATACAATGTACAGAGGACTAACAAAAGTAAAATTTTGCCAAATTCCCAAAATGAATCTGAAGCTATTGTACGCTGGTAGATAGTTTCACTTTATGCCAAGGAACTCTAATCCTATTGCGGTTGGATTCAACCCGTACTGATCCAAGTACTTAGCGTCGTGAAACTTGCTTAGATGTCTCATTCCGCTATCACAAAGAATGGTGACAATTGTGTGACCAGGACCAAGTGTTTGAGCCACCCTCACTGCCCCAACACAGTTCATAGCCGAAGAACTTCCAACAAAGAGCCCATCCTTCTTCAAAAGAAACCTAGGAAGAACATAAAATTAAGATCAAAACTTTTATGATTCTTCATCAGTACTCTCTGAAACATATAAAGAATGAGCAATACCTCGACATCTCAACAGCTTCTTTATCAGTACCACGAAAACCACCGTCAAGTTTTGCCATCAGGAAGTTTTTAGTAAGCCTGTTGATACCAATCCCTTCTGTTATTGTATCAAACGGATTCTTTAGTCGACGTCCTTCAGCTTCCTCTCTTGTGTACATCACTCCCCGTGTTACTTTATTGTACAGACCAGAACCAGGAGGATCGATCAAGAAACATTTCACTAGTTTACTCTGATCCTGTTTAAAGCACAAGATTACTTGTGAGCTTTTTTGTTTATAACATAACATACACGAGTCACTCATTCATAGAGGCTCTGTTTACTACAAACCCTGATTAAGCATACCTGAAGAAACCGTGAAACGCCAGCTAACGTACCGCCAGTACCCGCAGCAGCAACAAAGGCGTCGATGTTACCATGAGTCTGGTCCCATATTTCAGGTCCAGTACCTTCATAATGAGCTCTATAATTCGCCAAGTTTTCAAATTGATCTGCAAAGAAGCCACCAGTAACTGAATCCGAAATTACAGAATTCTCTTTCTCTTCTACAACTACGCAACCATTAGTAGTTTTCTCCTCATGTATTCCGCTCGCTAGTCTTCTCTTTGATGCTAACTCATTCGCTTCGTCAGCTCGTCGCCTCGCAATGTTAACATAGTGATCTTTATGTGTTATCGACACTGGTCTCACTCTTTCAACAGTAGCTCCAAGTGCTTCAATGATTTGAGACTAAAAACAAGTCCAACAACATACAAACTTCACTACATCTATAACACATACAAGCCAATGTATATCATCAATGTGTTTGAAAGATTACCTTTTCGATAGCAGCATCATCAGGTATAACAACATGACATTTACACCCATAAGCCGGAGCAACCGTAGCTAGACTAATCGCAGTACTTCCTGCACTACCTTCTGTTACAATCCCTCCTGGAAACAGCTTACCAGATTCCAAAGCCTAAACAAAGAAGCATAACCACAAGTTCTCTTTGTAACACACTACTAATGAATAACCAAAGCTGAAACCTTTAATATGCTAATACGATACCTCTTCAATAATCTTCACAGCAACTCTATCTTTAACACTACCTCCTGGATTCAAAAACTCACACTTTCCAAGAATCTGAAAACACAAAAATCACATCTTTAACTCATAATTCACACTATCCGATCGATCACACAGAGACTAGAGAAAGAAAATCGAGTAAAACCTCACATCCTGTAGCGTCTGAGAGACTATTGATACGAATCAGAGGAGTGTTACCAATGGCGTCGACGAGCCCAGTTCTTGTATTATTCTTCTTCTTCTTCTTCTGAGAGAAACCCAGATAACAGTAAGAAGAAAGCATTACAATCGCCGCTGCTGCAAAAACAGAGCAAGTTATTCTCAGAGTCGCCATTGAAGCTTCTTCTTCGTCTTCTCCGTTATCAAAACCGGTCAAGTAATTTAGGTCTCCGGGATCAACTTCAATTTTAAACCCCCCAATTCTCTTTAATTACATATACGGAACAAATGTTTTTAAATTATCAATTTTACGTCCTTTGAAAACTAAAAAAAAATTACAGTCAGGTAAAAAGTAGTTAATAAGTTTAGTTTTTTTTCCTTCAGAAAGGTTAATAAGTTTAGTTTTTTTCGAATTTTTAAATACTAGTTCGAGTTTCGATTCAGAATAAACTCGATATCTGAAATACCTAATCTTTATATTTCGATTGGATAATTGTCTAAAACTAAACCGAAAAAGTACCAAAATTTCACATTAAAAAATATTAGAATAAACCTAAAAACTATTTTAGCTTTTCAAAATACCCCAATTTATTCAAACTTAGGTAAGAAAAAGTTAATAAATTTAGTTAACTTACGATTTTTACGTACTAGTTCGAATTTCGGTTCAAATCGGATATTACCTGATTTCCGAGTTATCTATAGGCTTCGTTCGGTTATTTGTCTAGAATCGGGATCGGGTTTATTTTCAAACTCCCCAATTCTTCCTCTAATTACAGATATCGCACAAATGTCTTTAAATTATCAATTACGTCCTTCTAAAACTATCAAAAATCGTATTAGTGAGAAACTTTTAAATTTTTCTATTTCCAAAACGATGTCGTTCCTCTCTCGTCTTCTCCGAGTCAACATTTCCACGACCCGGCGATTCTCCTCCGCCGCAACCGCCGTAACCTCGCCGCCTAAAAAGTCACTCACCAGTATTGTTAATGACGAAAAAAACCCAAAACGTATCATGGAGAAGTTTAAGAAAGCGTGCGAGTCTGAGAAGTTTCGTGATAACATAGCAGTGTACGATAGAACCGTACGTCGTCTCGTCGCTGCAAAGAGATTACATTTCGTCAAAGAGATACTCGAGGAGCAAAACAAGTACCGTGACACTTCAAGGGAAGGATTCACGGCGAGGATTATTTCTTTGTATGGAAAAGCTGGAATGTTTGAAAATGCACAGAAGGTGTTCGATGAAATGCCTGAAAGAAACTGTAAACGGTCAGTATTGTCTTTCAATGCATTGCTTGGTGCATATAGTGTTTCCAAGAAGTTTGATGTTGTTGAAGAGCTTTTTAGTGAGTTACCGAGTAAGCTAGAGATTAAGCCAGATATTGTATCTTACAATACTTTGATCAAGGTGTTATGTGAGAAAGGTTTAGTGTTAGAAGCTGTTGCATTGCTTGATGAGATTGAGAACAATGGTTTGAAACCTGATATAGTTACATTCAATACGCTTTTGTTGTCGTCGTATTTGAATGGACAGTTCGAGCTAGGGGAAGAGATTTGGGGTAAAATGGTCGTAGAGAAAGACATTAGGACTTACAATGCTCGGTTGCTTGGATTAGCGAACGAGAAGAAGTCGAAAGAGTTACTAAATCTCTTTAATGAACTGAAGAGTAGTGGGATCAAACCTGATGTTTATAGCTTCAATGCTATGATTAGAGGATCAATCAACGAAGAGAAAATGGAGGAAGCGAAATCTTGGTATAAAGAGATTGTGAAGCACGGTTATCGTCCTGATAAAGCTACGTTTGGTTTATTGCTTCCTGCTATGTGTAAAGTAGGGGACTTTGAGTCTGCGGTTGAGCTTATCAAGGAGACATTTAGTAAGCGGTATCTTGTCGGTCTAGCGACATTGCAGCAGTTAGTTGATGAATTGGTTAAAGGATCCAAGAGAGAAGAAGCTGAGGAGATTGTAGAGCTTGCAAAGAACAATGATTTCTTAAAATTCAAGCTAGTTTTGTCATCTAAGAAAGACTAAATGGTTCATTGTTACTATCTCTCTCACTAGTGTGTGTTGCAATGTGTGAGAACTGAGAACTATAGGTCATGTATTTGCTTGCAGATGTTGCTCAAGACTTATTTCTTTCAATGTAGTTTTGGCTGTTTCACTGTGGCGAATAAACGGCATGTAGTCTAGATCTTAGCAGAAGAAATGCTACGCATTTAATAAAATTTTGCTTGAGTTTATTGTTTTGGTGGAAAAAGTAATATATTAATACAAACGAGAAAATAATTCTAGGAAAATATTCGAACTTATTTTAATTTGCTTAATAGATATACTAACTATTTTGCATATCCGAATAATTCATGAACTGTTATCATTATCTATTATAAACTTATACTTTTAAATTTTGTCGGTTTTACACTCTCAATTCTAACGGTATTAGTCCGTTAACAGAAGACGAGAAACAGCATTAACCTTTCAACAACAACAAAATTTTGAAAAAATATGTGAATTTAATTTAATTTCTTTACAAAATACACAAACTTTTTAGCTATCCAAATAACACACTACTATTTAAATTTATCTTTTATATATTTCAACTTTCAAAATCTTTCAAAATCGAAAATACAAATGGATCTAAAATACACCATTATTTAACTATTTACATAAGTATAAATAATACAAACTCTAGTTAATTAAATTATTGAAATATTAATTTATAAATAATAAATTCCATCAATCAATTAATTTTAAAAAATTGACTAAATATCATTTCGTAGAGCTTTTATAATTAACAGAAAAACATATAAAAATGAAAATCACTAAATAAAAATCGAAAAATGAACAATAAAATATATATGCGTGGAGAATAAGCCCCATTATCTCTATATCCAAACACTCCTTTTCTCTCCGATCATACAAAACCCTAATTCTAAACCCTGTCACGATTTTTCCAGACCTTCGAGAAAAAATCGCCGAAATCCAAAAATGGCGTCGATTGTTCTTCGATCTCGCTTAATCTCGAGATTTCTAAACTTCAGATCTCGTAATCCTAGATTATCATTCTCTACGGAATCATCTTCTGGTTCGAGATACTCTGCTTCTAACGTTGCTTCTAGGTCTGAAGGAATCTCTGCTAATCAATCAATCTTTTCCGATTTACCACCACCAAATCTCCCTCCTCCTCCTCCTGTAGCGGTTGCTGGAAAGGAACGGGGAGGGTTTCTTAAGTTTCTTAGTTATGGACTTGCTTGGGTACTTACTGGTGCTACTGCTGCTACTGGTTACGTTAGCTTTGGTTCGTTACTTGTTTATGAATCTACTGTTTATGAAATGCGAGTATGTGTTTTTGGATTGTTGACTTGTGATTGTTGTTGTTTATGTAGCTTACACGATTGATGAAGTGAATGATAAGACTAAGGAGTTTCGTGAATCAGCTAAGAAAGCACAAGCTTTTACTGCTTCTAATGTTTATTCTTCTGCCATTGATGTGAGTTTGCCATTGTGTATGTATTGAGTTTAAGTCTTGCTTCGTTTAAGGGATTGTTTAAGCTTCTCTGATTTGTATATGCAGAAATATCAAGATATGGCGTACGCTACTGCAATGTCAGGTATAATGCTTTCGTCTCTGTCTTCTTTATGTTTTTGATTAAGCTTAGTGTGACTTAAGTTTGCTTGAATTATTATCATCAGTTTCTGCTCAAGCTATTGATAAGTATTTGGAGATAAGGGAGGTTGTTGAGGAACATGTGAAAGTACGTTCTTTCATTGTGATACAATATTGCTTTTGATGCATCTTCTGTAATTCTTATTTCTTCTTTGATTCGTTTATAGGGCTTTACAGAACCTCTCTCGGATAAGCTTCTTCCAGATATGCATCCCTTAGAACAGCAGCAGATCTTCACTCTAGTTCTTGATTTGAATGAGACACTTCTTTACACGGACTGGAAGGTAACGTTTGATAGTTGGCCACTGATCACTAACAACTTGTATCACGATAGTATCTTTGGCACAGAGTTATGTCACGAGATAAAACACTCCTACTGAGCTGATTTGTTATCTGAAGAAACACTGTATTTAACTTTTGTGCCTTTGTCTTTACGAAAATGTTTAGCGAGACAGAGGGTGGAGGACTTTCAAAAGACCAGGTGTTGATGCATTCTTGGATCATCTTGGTCATTTCTATGAGATTGTCGTCTATTCTGACCAGATGGATATGGTAAAGTCCCATGGACATGTTTAGTTTTTTTTTTGTTTTGCTTGTAGTTTCACAGTTTTGCTGTGAGTAATACTGTTTCATTGCTTCTAGTACGTAGGTCCGGTCTGTGAGAAGTTAGACCCAAATGGCATCATACGTTTTAGGCTAGCAAGAGGTGCTACTAAATACGTGGATGGAAAGCACTACAGGGTACGTAAGCAGCTTATCTCCGTCAAAACATACTTTCTCACTTACTAGAGTATCTGTTTCTCAACTTACTATCAAAATTTCTTGTTGCAGGATCTGTCAAAGCTGAACAGAGACCCGAAGAGGATTCTGTATGTTAGTGGAAATGCTTTTGAAACGAGCCTTCAGGCAGAGAATTGCGTTCCAATCAAGCCCTACAAACTTGAAGCAGATGACACGGCCCTTGTTGACCTGATACCATTCCTTGAATGTAAGTATGGTGAATCGCCTAATAACATAAGTTTCTATTCCAGTCTAGTGTACTACTGCCTTTTTCAATGTTGGTTGGTTTATTGATGATCCTTTCTGTTTTGAGTATGCAGACGTTGCACGTAACAATCCAGCTGATATCAGACCGGTTCTAGCCTCTTTCGAGAGAAAAGATGTCGCCAAAGAGTTCCTCGAGCGGTCCCTAGAGTATCAAAAGTGAGTCAAGCAAAACCTTTTCTCTACCCATCATATCAATGCAATTGCAACTGTCCAGTAACACTGTCATATGAATATGCAGGCGAAAGAAAGAACAAGGAGTACAAGGACGTTTCTGGAGGCGTTAAAAAGGATCTAAAAACATTTTCTGTATAGCGAGAGACGATTATATCCTCGTTGATGCACAGCGTAAAACAGGAACACTAGCGCGACTGTTCTTCGCTGTGGGTTTAGGTATTCGAACTAAAATCATGTTTTTCTCATCAACGAGTTATGGTTCTTCCCCAATTTTTCCTTGTCTCCGCTTTACAAAAGTTAACTCTTCTAAAAGAAATCACCATATGAAATGTTCCTTTTCTCCTAGGTTAACAAATATATTTTGGTTTAATTACCAAATGATTTATGATTATGATTATTGGTTGAAACGTCTATTTATGTGTATAGTTGAAAAATAGAGTAATTTACCTTTTCTAGTACGCTAATACATCTGTCAAGTTCAATGCGTGTCTTAAAGTGCAATTTCAGGTCTACAATTAGGTCAATCAACTACCAAATCATTTAACTATTTTCTTCTAAATTTGAATTCATCCAAAGATGGTCCAAATTCTAACAACAACCAATTACAGAGTTCCTTAACCTGTAATACAATATGTAGTAATCAACCATAATTGATTGTAGTACAAAACTCGATGACTTGGTAATATGTAGTACGACTCTTAACCACCACTTAAATACTACAAGACATATCTCTTAACTTCGAATCTCAGACACACAAACAAAAAAACTCACTAGAGATTCATTTCACATGTCTCGTTCTCTTCTCTTCTTCGTCTTCTTCCTCTTCCTCGTATTGGTCGTCCCTTGCCTCTCTCATGGAACCGGAGGAGATCACGACGACGATGAAGCCCCACTGGTTAAAACTTCCGATCTCAAATCAAAATCTTTAATCTCAGTCAAAATAGCTTGTCTAGTTATCATCTTTGTCTTAACGTTTATAAGTGGTGTATCACCTTATTTCTTGAAATGGAGTCAAGGGTTTTTAGTTCTTGGTACACAATTCGCTGGAGGTGTGTTTCTTGCAACTGCCTTGATGCATTTCTTGTCAGATTCCGAAGAAACATTCCGTGATTTGTTGACACCGGAAGGAAAGGATGAACCATCTCCTGCTTACCCTTTTGCTTATATGTTGGCTTGTGCTGGTTACATGTTAACCATGTTCGCTGATTCTATCATCTCTCATGTCTACTCCAAAACCCAATCAAACGATTTAGAACTTCAAGGTAAACCAAAAAAATATTCTAAAATACGCTATACGATATAGTTTAATCCGTATTTTTCTACCGTATACGCATAGGCCGCATTTTAGAACACTGATCATCGTTGCTTTGTTTGTTTTCAGGAGAACATAAATCGAAGAATCAGACATCGGTAGGAGACAGTATTTTATTGATCGTAGCGCTATGTTTTCACTCTGTTTTCGAAGGCATAGCGATTGGTGTTTCAGAGACGAAATCAGATGCTTGGAGAGCTCTTTGGACAATAACATTACATAAGATATTTGCAGCTATTGCAATGGGGATTGCTCTTCTTCGTATGATACCTGACCGTCCTTTACTCTCAACGATCACGTATTCTTTCGCATTCGCCATATCGAGTCCCATTGGTGTTGCGATTGGGATAGTTATCGATGCGACGACACAAGGGTCTGTAGCGGATTGGATATATGCAGTGTCGATGAGTTTGGCTTGTGGAGTTTTTGTGTATGTTTCTGTGAATCATTTGTTGGCTAAAGGGTATGTACCGAGTAAGAAGGTTTGTGTTGATGAGCCTCGGTATAAGTTTTTAGCTGTTTTGTTTGGAGTTGTAGTTATTGGTATTGTTATGATATGGGACACTTGAAAAATAAAACAATTGTCTCAAAGTACGGATTTATAATATGTTTGATTATTTTAAACGATTTTTAATGAAAAGTTGTTGATCTTTACACTGATTTTGGATGCTTATGTTTGTAACGACTTGGTCTTGTAGCATCATCAAGATAAACTTAAGGATTTGATTGTGCCAACCTCTCAGTTTTGCAACTAAAACAAATTATGTTTTGAGTTTAAAACAAGTCAATCACGAGTTTACAGACCGCAAAGTTTGTTAACAGACCGCAAAGTTTATTTTCGGGTTGAGTGACTTGAGTCCAAATATAATCATTTTTTTTTTGTTTTTTTTTTGTCAACCCAATTGCGATTTTAAGGAGGGTTTGAGTCCAAATCTATTCAAGTAGTTTTTTTTCCGACTGCCAATCACGATTTTATAAACATAATTATCGGTTGATACTTTTGCATTGGGTCTTTGTCCAAATTAGAAATCCATCATCTTAAACTAATTGTGTTTTGGGGTAAAATTATAGTGTTGCACAAACACCTTTTTTCTTCCTAATGCACTTGATTGAATCAATCCTTAATTTTACAGTCTAATGTATGTTTTCCGGATGTTTTTAGCTGAACATATGGTATGACTATGAGAATTGTGGCATTCCGTTTGATAGGGAAAATAAAATCTTTTGTAACGTGTTTGTCAAAACCTTAAGAGATAAAGGACGCGAGTCACTTTTGTACGTCGTTTGTGCGATTTTGATTTGGTATGTGACTGATTTAGAATAAGTGTTAGTTTTGGATTTTCGGTGTGAATTTTAACATAAAATATCTATTTTAAATTCAAATCTAGCAAATAATAAAGATAATACTATATAACTTTTAATATATTTTCTTAATTAGTGTGAAAATGTAAAAAGAAAACAATTATTCTAAATACATAAAAAGTATCCGACAAGTATGAGGGTCATGTAGATCATAAGTTTATAAAAAAACCAATCTTCAAAATCTATTGAATACATTACAAGCATCAAAAAGGAGCTAGATATCGAATCACACAATTTCAAAGTGTAATTATTTTTCATATGATTATGCAGTTACTTGTAAAACCTGGTTTTCTCTAAAATTTCTTCCTCAAAACAAGTTTAGTCACTTACTTTTAAATAAACTTGAACCAATCTATACACTTTAGTATAATCGCGATAATCGATTCGTTTTTTTTTTTTTTTGTCAATCCAATTGCGATTTTAAAAACTGTTTGACATCTAGTCTTTTCAATTGGGTTTGTTTTTACAAGTCAATCCAATTACGATTTTACAAAATGCGATTATCTGTTAATCAAATGGAATTAACACAATTTCACTTCATTTTGAAAAATTGTGTTGTTAGGGAGAGTAAAACGGTGCGGATTATTATAGGCCGAGAGTATTTATAGTTGGGCCTTTAATGGGCTCATTCGTGTTGTTATTACCTACATGAGTAATTGTGTTTTGTCCCGCCACTCTATGTAAGAACCAGAAAACCTCTTCGCATTTCAAAATCGGAAAAGGTCAGAACTTTCTGGGTTTGTTGATCGAATCTTGTGTTTTTCGAGGTGGGTTTTGGTTTTCGTATCCGGAATTCGCGAAAGGGACCGATGAATTTGGGAGATTTGAACAAAGTTTGGGAAATCAAAGCTTTGAAGAGAAAACCTAAAGAAGACGAAGCAATGAAGATTCTAACAAAAATAGCTAATCAGGTTCAACCTATTATGAACAGACGAAAATGGCGTGTTAAACTTCTCTCTGAATTCTGGTAATTTTAAATATCATCTCTTTCTGATTTATAAAGTTATGATTTTTAGGGTTTTTTGATTGTGTTGTTGTTTTTTTGGAAATTTGTGTAGTCCAACGAATCCAAGGCTTTTAGGGGTGAATGTAAATAGAGGAGTACAAGTGAAATTGAGGCTTAGGAGAGTAAACAATGATGGTGATTTTTTGTCTTATCATGAAGTTCTTGATACTATGCTTCATGAGCTTTGTCATAATGCTCATGGTCCTCATAATGCTAGTTTCTATAAGCTTTGGGACGAACTTCGAAAGGTATTTTGATTCAATCCTCCTCACTTATGTTGTTGAAGTTGATGTTTTCGAGATAGTTGTGATCGTAGGATGCTTTCTTGTTGAGTATAATCATAGCTAGTATTGTTCAGAGCTCATGGTTAGCCAAAATCTCGTACTATCGTGGCTTATTTGAGATAAATCGATGGTTGATGAGTTGATGCGTTGCCAATTGCTCTTTTTTGTTTTGCTTTAATGTTGTTTTAACAATGCTAGCTTCTGTAAGATTTGTTGTGAACTTAGAAAAGTATTTTGATTAAAATCATGGACGTTGATGTTTTGGATTGAGAGAGATGGGATCATAGGTGTTGAATATCAGTATAGTATTGTTCAGAGCTCATGGTAAGCTAAAATCTCATAGCAGTGTGGCTTATTGGAAATAAATCAATGGTTGAACACCAGTGATGGTTTTCGAATGAAATATGACTCGAGATTCTGTTACTTCTTTCTGTTGCATTGCCAATTGTTCGTTTTTCGTTTGCTTCAGTGCTGTTTTAACTAGTTCCTTTATGTTCAGGAGTGTGAGGAGTTAATTTCAAAGGGTATAACAGGGACAGGACAAGGATTTAATGTTCCTGGGAAGCGTTTAGGTGGATTTACTCGTCAGCCTCCACTCTCGTCTCTTCGAGCAACAGCAGCTATAGCAGCGGAGAAAAGAGTACGTGCGGGTAATCTGTTACCTTCAGGACCTCAACGTCTTGGTGGTGATAGTAGCATTATGTCAGATCTTAGTCCAATACAAGCTGCTGCAATGGCTGCTGAAAGACGTTTACTTGATGATATCTGGTGTGGTTCTCAATTCGCTGAGGCTTTAGAAGACGAAGGGAATGATAGTGACACATTTAAGGAACCCGCTTGTACGAGCTTGAATGGAAAATCGGTAAAAAGAAGTAGTAGCTGGTCTAATGCTAGTTCTTGCCCTCCATCTTCCAGTCATCAGTGGGGATCAGATGTCATTGATTTAACAGAGGAAGGTTCTGAAACACGAGGTACTAAAAGAAGTTGCAGTCCAGGTGATGAAGGTCCTTCTTGTTCCAAACGTGAACCAACCCCTGGTTTCGCGAAAGCATCAGAAACTTCGCCTTTGAACCAAAGCGGAGAAGAATCTGCAATGTGGGAGTGTGGAGAATGCACCCTATTGAACCCGGTAAGTCTTCCTCAGAGATTCATATAGAAACTTAAAGCTTCATGTTCTCTCTATTCGGTTTTTCATCTCGTGTTGTTTTCTTCGAGCAGTCCTTGGCTCCAATATGCGAGCTATGCACCGCGGCAAAGCCAAAGGAAAGGGAGATCAAGTACAAAGTTTGGTCTTGCAAGTTCTGCACGCTTGAAAACGAGGTAAAGCAGGAGAAATGTGAGGCTTGTGGTCAATGGAGATACTCTTATGGACCACCATTATCGACTGGTGCTCCTAATGCGGGTACTTAGGCTTACATGATGTTTTAGAAGATTTTTTTTGTTTTAAACTAAGTGATGTTTTCACTTTTCAATGTTAAAACTAATTATTATTATTTTTAATTGTTTTTGACTATTTGAATGATGTAGATTTGTAATATATTGGATGAAATAATGGTACATTATCTTCTTTTGTTTAGAAGATAATCCATTTTAACATTTTGATTTTAAGAAGCTTTTTACCTTTTCAATCGGTATTCCATGGAGTATACTCTCTTTTTTTTTGCTAAAATTTTTCTATTAAAAAGCATGAGAAAGAAAAGAGATACAGCCCAACCCAGACAATTGTTTGAAGGTAAATACCCATAAGTAAGTTAAATAAACAACAAACCCAAATATGGCTCATATAATAAGAACCCAGTAAACCAAAACTTCGGTGTAGTAGAAGGAGAAAGTCAGGAGATGTAGTCAGGGAGATTTAGCCGGAAAATGCAGAGACGGTGATGAAATCGGGTCAGGTAGTGGAGGATCCAAACCAGAATTGAAGCATAGAAGATGCAAGCAATTGGTTCACTTCACGGATACTCGAAGCTCGGTTTCTCACAATCCCATCGATTGAGCTAATGATGGAGTCAGTTGATTTGAAGTTGTTCCTGTGCAGGCTGTTGTTTCTCTCACACCAAATCGAGTAAATGGTGCACTGCCAAGCAATCAAAGTCGTCAATCTCTTCTCCTTAGGTCCTGAAAGGGATTGCATGAGGGAAAGAGAGCCGTTTCAGTCACGAGTAGGATTGATCAGACACCGACGGCTAATTGTATTCCAGATTCGCCAAGAGAAGTTGCACTCAAAGAACAGATGATTCCTATCCTCCAGACTCAAGTTACAGAGGAGACAGTTCGAGTTAGTGACCAATCCCCAATTCAACAGACGGTCTCTAGTAGGGCAACGATCTAATACAACTAGCCAAGTGAGAAAAGAATGTTTAGGTATTCCTCTCTTGTTCCAGACAACTTTTGACCAAGGAACAATTTGCTTTTGCTCTCTAATTGCACCTACTAGACATAACCAGTAGAGAATTTTGTCATTACTACATTATCCATTTCCCATTCATAGTAGTCATCAGCAGTAGTTAGAATGATAGTTGAGAGATGAGCTTGAAGCAATACTTGGTTATCTGATCTAGCAGGTGGGAGAGACCAACCATTCGGAGTTCTAAGGTCATGTAGAGTTACCTGAAGAGATAGCCCTAGACGGAATGTAGCAGGTCCTCTGAGAAAGACATGGAGACTTCCAAAAGGTGACCAATTATCATACCAAAACCGACACTTCTTTCCATTTTCAACTCTAAGCTTGATTCAAGGGAAAGCTTTATCTCTGAGCTTGATAATCTTGTTTGCTAGTCATGAGTTATTTTGACTTGTTTTCAAAGACCAGATATTGGAGATAGAACCCCGCAGAAGTATACTCTTGGCATATGGTATATCCTATGGAAACCAAAAAGTTGTGTGACTTGATGGAGAAAGTTCATGTATTCTTTGAAAACCAAACTGAATTCTAACTGAATTGTAAAGTAAGGCTTTATGTTTTCAAGATTTTGAAGAGCCAAAATCTTCTTGAATGGTTGAAACCGAAAAGAAAATCAAAATATGGGGTAATGAAAAGGATATGATTGGGTCCTCAAACAATGACTACCACCACAATTTCACTGCCATTGTTAAAGAAAATCAATAATTTGATTTTGATTTCTTGTTGTTTTCTGATGTCACAGTCACATACACAAAATTCCATCTAGATAAGATAATTTATTTACAGTAACCATAACAATATTCTTTTCATTTTAGTGTCATATACAATAAGATTTTCATATGAGAAGAAAAATACTTTTCATTGGCCACTACTAATATATTATGATATTGGTAAAGGACACTAAAAGTCAATTAAAGAATATACTACATGTAATTAAAAAGATTCCAAGTTAAAACAAATTAATCAGGTAATAATTACAAAGAAATGATTAAAAAAATTCAGGTAACCTTGAATCTAGGGAGTCTCCAAGTCAAAGGACGATAGCTTCACGTAACATAGAGACATGTCATTACAAACGTCACCTTTCTTATTCTACTATTCATTTCTAACAAAATTTTGTTTTCTTGGACCGGCTTTACAAATTACAAACCGGCTCCAAATTTCTTAATTTCTTTATCTACATCATATCGAAATTCATATGTACAAGTTATCTAAACACTATAAATTATTTTGTAAATAACTTTATATTAGTCATTCAAGTAGATATGATATATGGTAAAAAAAACAAAAACAAAAACAAACGAGGAGGTTGATATGCAAAAAGTAGGTGGCACAAAAAACATGTGATGAGCCTAAATTTGTGTAGATAATCAATTAATCATACTAACCAATATTACCATAAATCAAGCAAAAAAAAACCAAAAGCTTCTTACATGTGATGTTTGACATATTAATCTAAGAAGGAATTTTTTCAAATATCATTTTTGAATGCGTTAAATTTATAAACATACGAGTTATCTATTTTTAAAAATGTCATTGATTCGAAATTGATTATAACCTTAAAAATTTATAAAGGAGTTTGACCCGTAAATAACAATTTTCATCGGTTACTAATGAATAATCTAACACAAAAAAATTTAAAATACAAAAACATATGAAATTACCTATAAATTCATTAAACCTTCATTTTCCAAGGATAATACATTTTTCTTAAAAAAGTAGTATTACTTAACATTTTCTCACTATATAACCTATCTTCATCTTCTTCTCCTCCACAAAAACCATTCTCTCTTCTCTTCTCTTCTCTTCTTCTACAAACTTTCAATGGCACCTTGCATAGACACTTGCAGAAACCATTACACAAACTTCTTCAAACCAATCCACACAACAACCTCCTCACAAATCCTCCAAGACAACAACAACAAAACCGAAGATATCTGGCTCAAGATGCAACAAGAAGCTAAATCCGATATTGAACAAGAACCAATCTTATCAAACTACTACTACACATCAATCACATCACACCAATCTCTACACTCAGCTTTATCAAACATCCTCTCAATAAAGCTAAGTACCTTAACCTTACCAACCACAACACTCCATGAACTCTTCATCAACGTTCTCCAACAAAACCAAGAGATCATCGAATCAACAAAACAAGATCTATTAGCAGTTAAAGAAAGAGATCCAGCTTGTTTAACCTATGTTCATTGTTTCTTAAACTTTAAAGGTTTTCTTGCAATACAAGCACATAGAATAGCTCATAGTCTATGGACACAAGATCGTAAAATCTTAGCTTTACTAATACAAAACAGAGTATCTGAGACTTTCGCAGTAGATATACATCCAGGAGCTAAGATAGGTAAAGGGGTTTTGTTAGATCATGCAACAGGTGTTGTGATCGGTGAAACTGCGGTGATTGGTGATAATGTTTCGATACTTCACGGTGTTACACTTGGAGGTACAGGGAAACAAAGTGGTGATAGACATCCAAAGATTGGTGATGGAGTTTTGATTGGAGCAGGGACTTGTATATTGGGGAGTATAACGGTTGGTGAAGGAGCTAAGATTGGTTCTGGTTCGGTGGTTGTTAAGGATGTGCCACCGTGTACGACGGCGGTTGGGAATCCGGCGAGGTTGATTGGTGGGAATAAGAGTTATCCTGGTTTGAGTATGGACCAAACTTCGTATTTAACCGAATGGTCTGATTATGTTATTTAAAAATCTAAATCAAAAGTGTATAATTGTTTTTTGTTGTTGTAAGATGTATACTAAAATCAATGTCATGTATTAAAGATTAGTTTGATTTTGGAAATTTAAACGCTTGAGTATGTATGATTATTGTTTAAGGAATTAACCGTTAAGGTACAAAACGAAATGAACAGTTTACTACTTCCTCCGTTCTTTAAAGTTAGATGTTTAAGGTTATGCATATTTATTAAGATAATGCATTGATTTCTACGAAATACAGTTTTCAATAAAGTTTTACCAATAGTGTTTCAATATTTGTCTTCAAGTTTGTAAAAATTCATAAAAAATAGTCAAAATTTTATCTTTTTGGAACAAATTTTTTGTTCCCGTTCTTTTTTTTTTCTTATTGGACTTGGACATTTGGTTTTGTTTCGGATTACTAAATCAAAATTGCTTTAGATCAATCTTTTTATTCAATAAAAGTAAACCGAATTTTTTAAAAAGTTGCAATTCTAACCGGGTTCTTTGTACCAAACCAATACTAAACCGGTCTGGTATAGCTCAAACGCTGCATGAGGGTATTATTGTCATTTTAACAATCTCACTCTCTCACCTTAGAACGACGAAACAAGTCGACGGCGAATTTGGTACACTCGCCGGAAAATTATGGAACTTGATTTATCTGTTCTGGGTCGACCTGTAATTGTTGCTACAAGGAGGGTTTCGGGTTTCACGCGACTACCATGTCAAAGTTCGAATTTTTCAGTAAGATTACTTCAGAGAAACTCGTTCTGTGTCTCGTCTACTTTGAGTTGTATCCGTAGCAAAAGATGTGAATTTAGTCGCAATAGAAGTCAGTTTGTAGTGTGTAGTACGAGTCAAGAACATTCTAACTCAAGCGAAGAAGAGCTTGATTCGATTAAGGTTTTGTTGAAACGAAGAATTGTTTTAGGAGCAGTGGTGTTTGGAGTTATGTTATATGGATGCAAGGAAGTATTAGCATCTACAAATGTGGTTGATGTTGCTTATGGTAAGAGTGTAGTGTTGTTGAAGAATGCTTGGCCAAAGACTTGTCAGGTTCTTAAGGTTTTTAGAGAGCAAGGTTTAGTATTAGCTGCGCTTCTTGGTTTATCGGCGTTCTTTTCCATGGCGGAGACTTCTATTACCACTCTTTGGCCTTGGAAGGTAATGAAATTGTGTCGTGGATTGTGTTACGGTTTTGATTCTTGATTGGTTATGAAATGTGGCTGTGTTTACTTATGTGATTTGTGTATCAGGTGCGTGAGTTGGCTGAGAAAGAGCCGGAGAATGGCGTATTCAGAATGCTTCGTAGTGATGTTACTAGATTCTTGACAACCATACTAATCGGAACAACGTAATGCTGTTTTCTTTGATAGTTGAAATGTTGTTTATTGGATGTTTGTTTGAATGTTTATTGGTTGTTCTTAGTGTTGTGAATATTGCGGCAACTGCCTTGGTTACGGAAGCAGCAACAGCCATATTTGGCGAAGCTGGTGTTAGTGCAGCCACTGGATTGATGACGGTACATTATAAGTTTCTTCTTATTACTCTTCACTGAGATAGTCAATGTATATGTATTGATTCTTGAATGATTTATAGGTAGCCATATTACTCCTGACCGAGATCACTCCAAAAAGTGTAGCCGTTCACAATGCTCAAGAGGTTGCAAGGATTGTGGTAAGGCTTGACAGACGGACATAGAGAGTGTGCTTATATGATACAAGAGATTCTTTGATTTATGTTGTCTTACTTTACTATGCATCTAGGTCAGACCAGTGGCTTGGCTTTCCTTAGTACTATATCCTGTTGGGAGAGTTGTGACATTTCTTTCGATGGGAATTCTAAAAATTCTCGGTTTGAAAGGACGGAGGTATGCATCAGATCAATAGATATTAGTATACTTCTTTCCTTGTTGAGAGAGAGTTAACGGAAGTAACCTATAGTCTATTGTTATTTTTGTGTCAGTGAGCCATATGTTACTGAAGATGAACTGAAACTAATGCTACGTGGTGCAGAATTAAGCGGAGCCATAGAAGAGGAAGAGCAGGTATGAGTTTGTTAAATATGGATTCTCGATGAGTCTGAAACCATATACCTGTGATAATTCAAATGTTACACGACGTTGCAGGATATGATTGAAAATGTGTTGGAGATTAAGGATACACATGTTCGAGAGGTGATGACTCCTCTTGTTGATGTAGTTGCGATAGATGGCAGCGGTAGCCTTGTCGATTTCCATGACTTTTGGGTGACCCATCAGTACTCAAGGTTTGTAAAATTTCACAGCTTTTCTAATGAACCATTTTTTGTCATTAGGATTATCAGTTATGCTCAAACGTTTTCTTCATAGGGTGCCTGTTTTTGAGCAGAGAGTTGATAACATAGTTGGTATTGCATATGCTATGGATCTCCTCGATTATGTCCCGAAGGTCTGGCTGCTTCATTTTCTGTCTCTTGTATCTGTTTTCTTTCATTTGGCGTTGTGTGTGTGTGGGACGACATCATAGTTGTGCACTTGTGTTGAATGCATTTTATATGTTCTCTTTTGAAGGGTGAGCTGCTAGAAGGTACAACCGTGGTGGACATGGCACATAAACCTGCGTACTTCGTCCCTGGTATTTATCGATGGATTCAGTTTTTCAATTTGATATACATGCCTTAGGCACTATTTGTTCACACAGACGAAAATTTGCAGATTCAATGTCGGTTTGGAATCTTCTTAGAGAGTTTAGAATAAGAAAGGTTCACATGGCAGTTGTTCTTAACGAATACGGTGGAACCATTGGAGTATGTTGCTGGTCCTCCTCCTCTATACTTTAATTTATTTTTCTCTCTTGCTCTCTTTTGAAAGATTATCTCATTTCTATCCATGTAGATAGTAACTCTTGAAGATGTGGTCGAAGAGATTGTTGGTGAAATATTTGATGAAAACGATTCAAAAGTAAGTGTATCCTAGTCTTAACTTATATAGACTTAAATGCTTCAAGGGTTGGGTCTATTTCTTCACTTAGTTTCTCACTTCCATTGTTTTGGGACTGTGTAGGAGGAGATTCAGAAGAAAACGGGTTATATCGTGATGAGAGCTGAGGGGATATATGATGTTGATGCCAACACTTCGATTGACCAGTTATCCGAAGAACTCAACATAAAGATGCCAGAGGTAATCTACTCTTTCATTTGTCCTCTAGAAAGCAGAACAAATCTTTACCATTGCTTCTTTATCATTGATTTGCGAGCAGGGTCATCAGTACGAAACAGTCTCAGGTTTTGTCTGCGAGGCATTTGGGTATATCCCAAAGACTGGTGAGAGTGTGACGGTAGTCCTCGAAAAGGAATGCTCGGATGAGCATGATGAACAAGAAGAGGGTAAACATAAGCGTCAAGATCAGAAGGACAAGAACCAAATTTATAGACTAGAGGTATACATTGACTCATAATAGTAGCACTTCCCTTTGCACAAGATTCAGCAAAAGCATATTTTATTTTTTAACTAACTGCCTTTATCGACAGATACTAGCAGGGAATGCCAGAAAAGTTAGCGCAGTTCGGTTTGAAAGAGTTGATGATATGGATAAAGTTTCAGAGGCACGAGATGTAAGAAACATGGTTCCCAAGTTCGTGAGAAAATGGAGCAATGAGGAAGAATCTGAGTGTATTGACCAAGCCAAGAATGATGTCTTCGATGAGCATCTAATCACTGAAACTGAAATTTTGAAGAACGAAAAATGATAAAAGGCGCCAAATTAAAGATGAACGTTATTGTTGTAGAATTTTGTAACAAATTAGTTTCTTCTTACATTCATCACATTTGATTCCATTACACAATATCAAAGAGACTTGCACACTTTTAGGGATTCCCATCACTCATTGAAATACTTAATCGTATCGGCTTGGAGAATCGAAGTACCGGTGCTCGAGTAATATCAGGTTTTCCAATCACAGAGAAGTCATATTTAGTAACTAGATGATGAAGAAATATTGCAATCTGAAGCCTAGCAAACTCTGCTCCTGCACATAATCTTGCACCACCTCCAAAGGCCATAAACGTTTTAGAACCCGAAAGCAACTCTTTGCCTTCCCATCTCCATGGATTAAACTCGCATGGATTTTCGTAGATTTGAGAGTCATAATGAAGAACAGATGGAACAACTAATACAATCCATCCTTTTGGAATCGTATACCCTGCGACCGAAAAACATTTCTGAATTGGATCATTTGGTTATAGTATATAGTGCAAAAGAGAGAATCATACTTGCCTTTGATCTCTACATCACTCACCGCCTTTCTAAACATAGCCGGTGACAAACTTCCTAGACGAAGAGACTCATTGATGACCTGAAATTACATCAACCAACCAAATGATTCAATTACTGACTGATGATGCATAACAAGTATAAGAAAACAAAGAAGCTACTACCATATGTGTAAAACTCATCATGGATCTGTATTCTTTCCAAGTAACTTCAAACTCTGTATCTCCTCTGTTTCGGAGAATCGTCTCATGCTCTCTCTGTTTAAACATAGTTAAGCTTAAAGCATCTCATTTGTAGTTATTCATAACAAGAGTTCTTCTCTATGTAAGTTACCTTTAACTCCATAAGTACTTTAGGATTTTCAGCTATGAATTTCACAGTTATTGCAGTCATAGTAGAAGTAGTTTCATAAGAAGCAATCAATAAACTTAATATTAGCTCTACCGATCTTTCCTCGTTCACCGTATCGCCTTCTTTCTCAACTTCATCTATCATTATCTCCATGAAGTCTCCATATCTTAATACTTTATTAGATGTTACTCTTTCTCTCCTCTCTTTAAACATTTCCTTTATCATATTCATCGCAATTCTACGCGCCTTTAATGGATGCAGAGTGTTAATAACAAGCAAATAGTTGAAATGTAGAATTAATGGACAAGAGAGCTTACCTTGAGACCAATGTAAAGAGACTTCCAAAAAGAAGGATCAAAAGGAGACCTAACCAAATCAAAGCTGAAATCTCTAAAGTTTTCGACAAGTTTCCTCTTATTCTCAGGTTTGATGTCACTTATGATCCTCTGGATCATTTGTTCCATTATCAACTGCAATAAAACAAAAATTAAAAACACAAACAAAACAGAGAAGTGAGTAACATTTTTGTTGATTATTGTATAAGTTAGGGGATGTTATACTCTTCCAATAGTATCTTTGACGTCTAAGATGCCTTGGGATGATTCAGATTCGAGATGCTCGCGTGTAGCTAGATCGATTTTGTGGAGAAATCTTTGCTTTAAACACTCGGGACCGAGAAGTTGCAGAGCAATCTGTCTCATGTATCTATGGAAGTCCTTGCCTTGCTTGAAGAACAAGTTATCTTTCCCAAAGATTCTAACAAGAGCTTCTGGATAACTCATGGTGAAACACTTGTTCTCTTGTTTGAAAATCTCGTAGTTCACTTCCGGATCAGTCGAAACAATCGTCTTCGAGCCGAGAATACTTGTCCGGAACAACGAACCGTGCCTGAAAACACAAACCAGAGAAATGAGGACATAATCTTGAAACTGAAAAGATTTGATTGAAACCAACTTTGACATTCTTTTCTTGACAAATGGAGGGATTTCGTCGAAATCGTAAGGTTTAAAGAACTCAATGGTTTCTCCGATCACCGGAAGCCCCATTGAACCCGGAGGTAGCTTGCTTGATAAGTTAGGGTTAGCCCATCTATAGAGCCATATACTGATCTTGCCGACCACTAAAGCTATAACAGCACATAATGCAACATCCCACATTTTTTCTTCTTCTTAATTTCTTTATTAATTAACGATTGGTAAACACTGATTTTGTTCACATATATATGCAAGAAAAACAAATCTTATAAGTAAGATCTTGAAGACTACTAAAGCTATAACAACACACAATGTAACAACCCACATTTCTTTTTGAATTATTAAATAAGCTATTAGTAAACATTGATTTAATTGGTTCACAAGTAAAGGTTTAAATGGTACCCAAAACACGATTAACTCTTTAATTTTTTTTTTTTAATAATAAATAATAATTAAGCTGTGTTCTTGATCTAAATAAATACACAAAAAAAGCATGCATTAGAAATAGAGATGATTAAAAAAAAACAAAAACAAAAACGGCGTCATTTTTTAGCCCTAACCCTATGAGTATTTACTTGCTGATGGGTCTTAGGGTTTCATACCAAGAACGATTTTAATTAAGCCCGGAGGTAGCTTGATGGAGAAGTTAGGATTAGTCCATTTACAGAGCCAGAGACTGATCTTGCCGACCACTAAAGCTACAACACATAATGCAACACTTCACATTTCTTTCTTAATGTCTTTATTAATTAGTTAAATGATTGGTAAACACTGATTTTGTTCATATATGTACGCAAGAAAACCAAATCTTACTAATAAGATCTTGACGACTACTAAAGCTATAACAAAACACATTTCTTTTTAAATTATTAAATAAGCTATTAGTAAACATTGGGTTTGTTCACAAGTAAAAGGTTCAGATTTGAGGAAGCAATTTGCAAGAAAACCAGGTTTTACAAGTAACTACTTCAACATAATTAAAATTTAACTAATCACACTTTAAAATTGTGTCATTTGGTATATATATCTAGCTCCTACTTTTGATGCTTGTCATTTTTCAGGTAATTATGATCTCATAAACAGTACTTAGGAATAAAGATAATCCTATTTGGGATTGTCTTGTCTAATATAAGTCAAGACAGAGAGGTAAATGTAGACTTATACCAAGAGAGAATGATCTTAAATGATACAAGAAACACGATTAACTCTTTAAATCATAAAAACCAATAATCAAAACACATAGAAAGCATACATTAGAGGTAAAAAAGAGAGAGAGAGGATTAATTCAAGTCTCCAAGTGCATGACGCTCTCACTCTTGTCCATAAACATAGAGTCAAGAGATATGGTTTTTTTGTTCTTGTAAAACCAGTGGTCCGGTATACCTTTGATTTCAATCTTCCTTAAATCATTGCTATGCAGATCATAACACAGAATGTGAAAGCGAGACGTCAAATGCTCTGGTATCATGAGAACCTTGCCATTTTGGGTTGTACCTTTTACCTTGAATGTAATGTAATTGACTAAATGGAGCTGAGAAGGCTGTAAAACCAGAGTCTTCCTCGACCATTCCATGTTTGCGGCATCTTCCAAAACCCATAAATCAAGCATACCTTTGTCACTAAGATTGGTTTGGTCAAGAAGAGTTAGTTTTCCACCATAATCTATAAGACTCAAATTCTTCAACGTTTGATGCATCTCATATCCGTCTTTGCGAGGTAGTTGGATCGTTTTGAACTCTTCGGATCTAATGTGGAAACTCACAAGCACATAACTACAAAAACCAAGGGAAGCCATGTAATATATAACTCCATCGATACACAGTCCTTGTCTGACAGGAATGTGAGGACAAAAGTCCAGAGCCACCTTTTTCCAGGAACCTCCTCCAAATGTAAATGTTAGGACAAAGACGCAATGCTTTGACCTTATATCGTTCACAAGATTCGAGCATATAGTAGTTAAGCAGACTAATTTGTACTGGTCATTAAGAGGGTCGTATCCTAAAAAATAGGAGACGAATTTGTGACTTACACCTAGAACATCAGGTAGGATGATGGCGGGTAAAACGATAAGTTGTTTGGTGGCAGGGTTCAGGATCCGCAGTTGATTTTTCGGAAAGGTGTAGCACATGAAACCATGAAGATTTTGTATGATGGAGCCTCCCATTTGTGAGATGGTCAGATCGTGGACAACAACAAAAGAAGACTGAGTAGTAGTGTCTGGAGCCAAGGATAGGATTACATATTCACGGGATCTGAGATCCACTAAACACAAGTAAAGACAAGGACGTGGTCGGGATGAGACCGTGAGGTAACGGTTGCTGAAATATCTTGACCTGATGAGAAATGACCAAAGCTTTGAGACACACTTGAATCTCATGAGGGTTTTAACAGGTAGTCTCGGAAGGATCTCTTCCGTGACCAAATCCATAGGAAGAGTAATCTCCCGTCGTTTTTGAGAGAAACAAGAAAAACCCATCTTGAAAAACAACATTCTCGACAAAGAAATCTCCGAGTCCTACAAAGAGATATCTTATTAACTTTTAGTATCACAAAAGCTATGTGTTTTTAGAAATGATAATCTTATTCATTCTCAGAGAGTAGCTTTTTAAAACAAGAAGTTAGAAGCTAGGGTATTATTACACAGTGAGTTATTGAGAATATATACTATACATAAATAGAACTTTAATATGTGCAATTAGTGATATGAATATATACTATACATAAATAGAACTTTAATATGTGCAATTAGTGATATGAATATATACTATACATAAATAGAACCGTAATAAATCTCTTTGATCTTGTACTTAACAGCTCCATGGTTTCATTTTGGTTCACATGAAAAAAATATTTATATGTGAACCGATGGCAAACAAAAAGTTTGTAACTACGATCGATGGCAAAAAGAGGTCATTATTAAATCTGGTCTCTTCATTCAACATGCTCTGTTATTGTATCACATTCATCAGTTTTCTTTCTTCTCCTCTTACTCTGTTACAACTTGACTTTGCTTGCATACAATAGCTACAAGCCCCTTGCAGAAGAAAACCTTTCAGGTTTGAGTTGATGAACAAAAAAATTGTGGCTTGTGGTGCATTCTTCATTTTTGTTTGCCAAGTCGATTATAATAAATAAGATCTTACTTGCTGATTAATCATATTGCATAGTGACCAGACCACCATGAACAAAATGACTCAATGATACAAAACGATTTAGTTGCTTCTTAATGTCATAAGATGCTGTTTGTTTCAAATTTATTGGAAATATCTAAATCTCAAAGGTGTAAACCCATGAGATTTTCATAAAATTTCAAAAGGTTAATTTTTTGTGTTAAAAACATGAATAAACCTTCCGAGTTATATTCAAAACAATAATCCTATATTTAACGTTTTTTTCATCTCATCAGGCTTGTTTAATTTAACATCACAAGTTCGGTCAAAGATAGAGAGGTAGAGGTAGACTTATATCAAAAGAGAAACACGATTTAACTCTTTAATATGTATTAGGGTACAAGCATGCATCAGTGGTAGAAAAGATTGATTCAGGTCTCCAAGTCTCACTCTGATCCATAAACATCAAGTCAAATCCAGTGGTCCGGTATTCCTTTGATTTCAATCTTTCTCATATCATTGTTTTGCGTGTTTTAACATAGAACGTGAAAGGGAGAAAGGAAATCTTCTGGTATGAAGAAAAGCTTGCCATTTTGGGATTTACATTTTACCTTGAAAATAATGTTATTAACCAAATGAAGCTGAGAGGGCTGCAAAACCAGAGACTTCCTCGACCATTCCATGTGTGTGGCACCTTCCACAAGCCATAAATCAAGCATACCTTTGTCACTAAGTTTGGTATGGCAAGAAGAGCTAGTTTTCCTCCATAATCTATAAGACAGAACATTTTAGGCAGCTCATTGCGAGGAACTTGGATCGTTTTGAACTCTTCGGATCTAATGTGGAAACTAGCAATAACATAATTACCATTACCATTCCAAGCTCGGTAATACATAACCCCATTGATACACAATCCTTCTATGTTAGGAATGTGAGGACAAAAGTCCGGAGCCATCTTTATCACCTTTTTCCAAGAACCTCCTCCAGGTTTTAGGACAAAGACCCAATGCTCTGATTTTACCTCTTGTAAAAGTTTCAAGTGAACACCAGCTGAGCATACCACTTTGTACTCATCGGTAACAGGGGTCGTGTCCGTAAAAGTAGGAGACGGTTCCGTGACCTTTTCTTGGAGAAGGTATGATGTTGGACTTTTTTATGGCGGCGGGTAAAGTGACAAGTTGTCTAGTGGCAGGGTTATAGAACCGCGGTTTCTTTTTCGGAACGGTGTAACACATGAAACCATCAAGATTTTGCGTGATTTAGGTTCCCATCCGTGGGATGGTAAGATCGTGGTCAACAGCAAAGGAAGACGGAGTGTCTTGAGCCAATGACAGGGTAGTCGATGAGATCCACTAAACACATGTAAAGACGAGGACGTGGTCGAGATGGGACCGTGGCGAAATGGTTGGTGTAATATCGTGAGGTGATGTGAGATGACCAAAGCTTTGAGATACACTTGAATCTCATGATTGATTTAGAAGGCAGTCTCGTAAGGATATCATCCGTCACCAAATCCCTAGGAAGCAGAATCCGACTCTTTGGTGCTTTGATTCGTCTTCTTCTCTTCTTTATCTTCCGTTGGACTACGGCTAGACGGAAATACAAACTCGTACAACAACAATCAAGACAAGAGTTACGTTACGAGACAGAGTAATGAAAGATACCTTGGAGAGAAAGTAATCGCCGAGAGAGACACACAAGTAACGATCTAGGGCTTTTAAGTATTTAAATATAACCCTAGCGATCTAGGGCTTTGCCTTTTATTTTATTTTTGATAACCCTAACTATTGACATATATTTCTTTTCTCCAAGATTTCTTTGGCTACGCTGTCTTGTAACTCCAAGATGGGTTTTTCTTATTTGTCTCAAAAACTATCAGAGATTCCTCTTCCTATGGAAGTGGTAATGGAAGAGATCCTTACGAGACTTCCTGCTAAATCCCTTATGAGATTCAAGTGTGTCTCAAAGCTTTGGTCATGTCACATCATCTCACGATATTTCACCAACCGTTCCAGGGTCCTATCCCGACCGCGTCCTCGTCCTCGTCTTTACTTGTGGTTAGGGGATCTCAGGACCCATAAATATATAATCCTAACCTCGGTTCCAAAAAAAAAAACTCCGTCTACCTTTGTAGTTGACCACACCATCCGACGGAAGGGAGGCTACATCTTGCAAAATCTTGGTGGTTTCATGTGCTACATCTTTATGACAAAGCCGCGGATCTTTAATCCAGCAACCAGTCAACTTATCACTTTACCGGCTCCTTCTCCTTCTGGAGTAAGAGAAGTCCCCTACTGTTTCGAACACGTAAGAGAAGTCTCCTACTATTTCGGACACGATCCTGTTAACGACCAGTACAAAGTAATATGCTCAATTGGTTTCGGCAGATTTACGCAAAACATAAGGTCAGAGCATTGGGTCTTTGTCCTAAAACCTGGAGGAGGTTCTTGGAAAAAGTGACTTTTGTCCTCACATTCCTGTTGAGAAAGGATTGTGTATAGATGGGGTTATATATTACCGGGCTAGGATTGGTACTAATAACTATGTCATCGTGAGTTTCCACATTAGATCCGAAGAGTTCAAAATCATCCAAGTAAGTTGCAAAGACGGAGATCCGCTGCCTGAAAGGTTCAGGGATCTGAGTCTTGTAGATTATGCGGGGAAACTAACTCTTATCGACCTAACCAATCTTAGAGACAAGGGTATGCTGGATCTATGGGTTTTGGAAGATGCCACAAACATGGAATGGTCGAGGAAGTCTTTGATTTTGCAGCCTTCTCAGCTCCATTTGGTCGGTAACACTAAATTGTATGTAAGAGAGCTTTTGAAGCTCCGTTTGGTCAAAAGCACTAAATTCTATGTAAGAGGTACAACTCTAAATGACAAGCTTTTATTGATACCAGAAGATTTTATTTGTCCCTTTCACATTCTCTGTTATGATTTGCAAAGCAATGATATGAGAAAGATCGAAATTCAAGGAATACCGGACTACTGGTTTGATAAGGACAGAGCCAACGTAGGTTTTGACTTAATGTTTATGGATCAGAGTGAGAACATCACGCACTTGGAGACTTGAATCAATCCTCTCTACCTCTAATGCATGCTTTTTTGTATTTAGATTAAATCATTGTTTACTGGTTTTATAATATAAGAATAAAAGAGTTAATCGTATTTCTTATACATTCTTTTTTCTTTTACAAGACCTTACAAGAAAGATAGCCATCTTCGTCTTGTTTGTTTATAATGTAAGTTTTCACATTCATTTGAACACAGAATGCAAATCTTTCAGCTAAAGGTTACAACATTTCGAAGACAAAAAGACTAATAGAGCTTATGGGATAAAGCAAAAACCTTAAATATTGGTGTTGTGATGATTCAGAGGAGTTCCACGTTTGTTCAGCTTTGTCAAGAGGTAAGCCAATGCTACTTTAGCACCAAAGGCTGAGTGACCACGGGATATGCAGATCGCACCGCCCATAAGTACTAGACCTTTTGCTATCAGTTTCTTTGAAGGCTTTCTCAGTAACTTCTTCTCTTTAGTTATATGTGTCAATAGTTCTTTACCACTACTAGTTCCCATGGAGGCTGACCGGCTTTCTAACGCTGAGGGAACCTGCAGGAACAACGACGATGTCAATGAATTCTAGTTCCTTCATGCATATAAATTACATATTACAAAAGAGGTTTTTGATATTGTATCTCACCTTTTTGATTAATGTGACCGCAGATAAAACTGGTGATTGGGGTCTATGACTGATTGTAATGTATTTACGAAGTGCATTTTCCATCTTACATACGTAACTCCATATGCCTTTAGAGAAAGCGAGCTTCGCCATCTCAACATTTAAGCCAGCATTTTCATGGTGAAACATTCTGACCTCACAAGCGTTTCTACCGGGAACTGCAACAAGTTCAAATGTTAGTACACTTAAGCATCAAACGTCGAAAGAATGATCAATCGGTCTCTAATTATACGATGTATTCAAAACAACATTGATGATAATTACTAACTTGAATCATGGATAAAACAAACCACTTGCCTTTGCTGATTCGCCAACCAGATCTGAAATAACTTACACGTACATACTTCCTCTGTCGCGGTACCAAATCGTGATCACATTCCTAGTAAACAGCCAAAGAGCATTAGAAACCAAGTTAATCGTCAAGCTCCATGATAGAGAGAAGTATAAGTTCATTTTACCTTTGTGAAACAATAGAACTTGTCTTTTCCTTCCCACAATCTCCAAGCTAGTACGTACTCCCTCGATGTCAACAAAGGAAACTTCTTAATAGTTCGACCAATCTCAACTCCGCTATTACTATCAACCTCCAATTGCTCATGCTCAACCACAGTCTTATCCCATTGTTTTCTATACTCATTGTCCATGTAAAAATCACTCAAAATCTCCAAAAAGCAATCCTCAAACACCGTAACACTTAGGTACTTCATAGGACCACCACCCTAAAACAACCAAGGCATATACTCAGTAATAATCAGAACAAAACAAAACCAACTAAACACTGTAAATTTTTTGCAATATTACTTCTGGCCTAGTGCGTTTAGCGGTGTATGAAACGCGATCGTTGCTTTTGTGGATAACATTTTCCCATATCTCAGTAGCATCATTTCTTTCCTCTAGTTTTTCAATCAAGTCTTGATCAGAAACTAGTGTGGATATGCTGCAAAAACGTATAGAGGTAAAAAGCAGCACAAGTGAGAATGTAACACAGTGAACAAGAAACAGAGTAAAGTTCAAATTTTTAACCTTGATTGAGAGTTCACGGAATGAGAAACTGACTCGGTAAGGGAAGAAGAAGAAGAAGCAAAGAAGAATCGAAATTTAATGGTAAAGAAGATATGAAAGAGAAGAATCAAGAGAAGAGAAATTCCGGTGGCTGAGAAACACCAAACACCACCATCTCGCCGGAAAAACTCGTCGGAGGATAAAAACGAAAGCGAAATGGGTACAAAGCTATTCATTGAAACACCAATATCGATCTCTACGCATTGAGAAATCGTACGAAGCAAAGTTATCGTGTTCTTGTTCCTAGTTGCGGAGCGACCAAGCTAAACTGATTCCGGGACTCTGTTTTTTCTGTTTGTTTTCCTTTTTAACCCTTTAATTTTGGTTTCTTATTATTTTTGACCCATTTGTTTTCTCTTCTTACAGTTTCCACCCTCTTTTGTACTACTTTATACACAAATGTTAAGTAAGTATTGACAGGTCAGACTTGATCTGATTTTAGGACCATGAATTGTGGCAAGCCACATAGTGAGATTATGAGAGAGTGGGATCACATAATTATGGAAGAGTTTCTCATTTTTAATCCGATTTTTAAAATATATGGAAGAAATGAAGTGTAATAGAATCTTGATTCTCTATTGGATAAGGGTCATGAGGCAACAATTGGATGGATTTTATTATTGAGATTCATTCACAATCACAAGACATTTGTAATTAGTTTTCACTTTGGATATAATTCAATTCATTTCATTTTTTCAGGTGTAACATCAAAACATTATAATTTTTTAGGAATTTATGGGTCTATTCAATAAGTTTTGATTTTTTTTTAAACTATAGAGTTTATGGTTATTAGGCTTCCTTAGAAGTTTGTATAGTACAAAGTTGAGTTCACTTAACGTATATTTCATCGTTTGATAATAACATCAAAACATACTAGGTTTTTGAAATTTCAGATGGTTACGTATGACTTCCAAATTTTTTGAAAAAACTAGAAATTTATGTTAATGGTTTTCTTAAAGCCTGCATCACAAAAAGTAGTCAAAATTTATTTAGTTTTGATAATAATGTCAAAATATAGTAACTTTTAGGTTAATAATACCTATGAGTTTCTAAAAAAAATTAGAAAAACTTGTGAATTTATGTTAATAAGTTTCTTTAGAGATACTTATACCGCGAAGAATATTTGAAACAATTTTTTAGTACTAACATTAAAATATATAAGATTTTTGGGATTTGTGAATTAATACTTGAGAATATAGAAAATTTGGGGGAAAAAATCATAGAATATGTGCCTTTATTTACTGAAAGTAGAAAATTTGGCTTTCTATCAAATTTCTTGTCAATAGAATATCTGGTTTTATTCATTGGGGCAAACTATATGTGTTTGATCAAGCCCACTCTAATTCAAACACTATTTATGTATGAGAAAAGCTTGTCAGTTTTCATAGTTACCAAAGATTGGAATATAATTGGCCAGAAAAACGGAGTTATTTATCTCATCAAACTACCACTTGCTTCATTTTTTTTTAATTGGTTTAACTTTTATGGAAGGACTTGGTCCCATATATATATATAAAAAAAAAATGTAAGCAAGCGGATGGAGCACAAATAAATTTATTCAAATAAAAACATAGGAGCATTTGCTGACCTCACTCTATGTAATGATTCATGGATTCATAATACACTAATTATATGGAATTCTCTATAAGGTGGACCAATTTTGTGTGGGTGTGTTTTGTTAATGGCCCATCTAATGATACAACTTTGTCTTTCATTACCTATTTTATAGTATGATAATGTTGTAACAAAACAAAAATCTTTAAAATGGTAAATAAAATCATTTATCCATTCCATTCTAGTGATTTAGCAATTTGGGGACATTATTTTACCAAAGGAATATTTTACTTTCATCAAAGCATCTAGTTACTACACTAATCCAACTCTCCAAGTTGCATATGATTGATCTTACGATTAAAAAACTATAAACCTTCATTATCTACTTAAACAATTTTGACTTAAGAGTTTCCGTTGGTCCGTGATGTACACGCTCCATCAAGTAGAGACAGAGACAGTAGTAATATACATTTTGCTTCATTTTGTCGAGTTGTTAGATCATACTTGTATTATCTCTGTTTCTTGAAGTGAAAACAAAGACTGATTTTGATTTTTTTTTCATGGAAGCAAGCATGAATAGCCATAACTTTCTCAACATTCAAGAAACTAGAAACTTCCCATTCTCAAGATCTTCTGCCTTTTGCAACTTATCTTCATCTTCAAGCTCTGAGACTCAGAAACATCTCGGTACTACTCTTCCATTTCTTCCAAATCCTTTCACTGAAAGATCTCCAAGTGAAGATCTTTTGAGAAATCTATACAATGGAGAAGAAGAAGACAGTTCCTTGATTACTCTCTCTGGTGATGCTTGTTCTGATCTTAATGAAAACTTTTCCTTATCAGAGCAAATGGAGTTTCAGTTCTTATCTGATGAGCTTGAGTTAGCTATCACAGACCGTGTCGAAACGCCTAGGCTTGATGTGAGTTTAGTTCATTTTCTTTTGGTTATTGTGAATGTGAAGAGTAAGCTTTTCTTTCTTTAACTTCTTAGCTTTTTGGTTTTTGATTTCAGGAGATTTACCAAGTGACTGAATCTAGTCCTGACCAAAACTGTGTTCCTGTAGTAATGCCAGTTTTGTCTCAGTCTTCTTCAGGATCTGAAGTAAACCACAAACCAAGAATGAGATGGAATACTGAGCTACATGAGTGTTTTCTAGAGGCTGTGAAGAAGCTTGAAGGGCCTGAAAGTAAGTTAGCTTCTACTCGAAAGAGTTTTTTCGCAGAAAACGTTCTCTAAGTATGTGTTTGCATTGATAAATATGTAGAGGCAACTCCTAAGGCTGTTATGAAGCTGATGAATGTTGAAGGTTTGACAATCTATCAAGTGAAAAGCCACTTGCAGGTAACTAACACTCAATCATTTGAAATCTGAGTTTTCGATTACTTTATACCAAATTAGCTGAGTTTTCTTCGGAAACTGTTCTTCTGCAGAAGTATAGATTAGCCAAGTATATGCCAGCGAGAAAAGAAGGTAAAGCCAATGGTAATTCAGAAGACAAGAAACCAGCTTCGAATACTAGTGATGTTGATGGTAGAAACAAAGGGTAAGGCTTGCTTAATTCTTGGATTTTGGGATATGTTTTCGACATTTTCCTTGAATGTTTTGGTCTTTTTTTATGGCGCAGAGCGATACAGTTAACCGAGTCTCTAAGAATGCAAATGGAAGTACAGAAACAATTGCACGAACAGCTCGAGGTAGTAAAAGACATCACTCTATAACCACACTCCCACATTAGTGAAAGGTTTTTCATTCATGATTTGCTTGAGTAGGTACAGAGATCGCTTCAACTACGAATAGAAGAGCACGCTAAATACTTAGAGAAGATTTTGGATGAACAACGCAAAGCCACCTCCAAAAAAGTATCTCAGTTTCCATCATCACCTGCAAAGAAGATATCTTCTGAAGCTAAAGATGACGACGAATGTGAAACTTCCCCAAAACGTCCCAGGCTTGAACACTAGTTTTCAGTATCGATGTATATTCGGTCCATTGTGTTATTTGGTAGGTAGCTTGGTGAACTCAACTGTTAAGTGTTTACTATATGAACCAAGAGGTAAGATAAATATGGCCAAATTCCAATAGTTATTTACAAAAGAATCAATAATAAAGATTGGAATTTTGCAACCAATACAAAGAATATGAAATAGAAATCAAATCAAAGATGCACCAAAAATCTACATCTTATCTTTGTCATTACCTATACCCTTCCATATGTACAACCAATAAACCTAACTAAGCTCCTCCTTTTGCTTCTATTCCAACTTAAATTTCCCCCAAAAGTTAACAAAGGAATCTGAATACTTCCATAGATGTTGGAAACATGTCTTGATCAAATAAATCAGGAAGTGTGGGTGGCTTCGGCGGCTCTTTCTCGCATCATCTTCATTACAGCAGCTCTGCGTCTTTTGTCTGACTGCTCCTGCGTCCTACTACGCTCCGCTTTGAAACTTCTGTTGGAAGAAAAAAAAGAGATGCAAACACCGAAAGAGTTTAGCTATCGATATATAGAGAAAACGGTGAGGGTGCACTAGAGTATTAAACTCAATGTACCTGCATTTGTAGACAGTGCACTGGGAATCTCTACAGAAGCAGGAATGTTGTTGTATGAGATCCCGAAATTTCTTACAGTGGGTGCAAAGTAGAGAACCAATCTTACAGACTGTACAATGTCTCATGAGAGACAGCATATTGCGACAGTATGGATATTGGCACTGGGGAGTGCGGCATGTAGGTGCATGTATCAACAATTGTTTCATCTGCATTATCAATAAGACGATTTTTTTTATCACTCGGTTCTAACTAAAGGTAAATGGATTAGTCATAAATATACCTTTTCAAACTGGATTTGATTATTCGTTTTCCCGCTCTGTTGTACAACAGTATCCGAAGTAGATGAACGGCTTATCAGGTTATGCGGATGTTCGATAGGCGCCTTGGAGTAACATGCATTACAGACATCAAAGCTTGGACAAACTCCGCAACGCCAACCTTGAGTATTGTCAACTTCTTGTTGGCAGATTGTGCATATTGTTGCAAATGCAGGGGCAGTTGGGTTGTGAAGATGATAGAGAAGCATCATTGAAGAATGTTTCGCTCGCCTTAGTGTGTCGTATTGGTAGTTATTTCTTTTGCAAAGATTCAGGAAAACTTCTCTAGTATCAAAGAATTCACTCTCAATGTTGGCATCTTTGTCCTCAATCTCAATGGGAACGTCTTTGATTGGTACCTGCAAGAGAAATCCACACAACCTTGTCATTTTCCAATATACACACAAGGAGAAGGAAACTTTTAAAGCTCTAAAGAAACATACAGGAAAAAGTGTGTGCTTCTCTTTCTGATTGACTGGATGTCTCTCTTTATCTCCGCGATTTTGTTCCGCTTCGTAACAGCTGCGGGCAAAAGACAGTTGGATTTAGTAACTGTAAGTATCGAATAATTCAAATATGATCATGTAGAAGAGAACTTACTTGTCACAGATGTGAAAATTCTTGCACTGGTTGCACACCCACCGATTTCCAGATATCATGAGTGTACAACAATGCTTGCAGCAATGTTGCAAATGAATCATTATAAAATCTTCCTTCGTCGAAAATAAACTCTCACCAAGCTACAGAAAACGAAACAAATCAACACCAAGATCCATCCGTAGAACGAAAAATATCGCACATAGGAAAAGAAGTTACTTTTCGCATCATGACGCGATCCTTGGAGGCATTAACAGAAAGATCCGACTGGCCAACTGCTTTTAGAGCTCTTTTCGATATGACATTTTTGGTGAATCCTTTTCTATTTAACTTAGTCCCATCATCTTCATGGCTCTTTTGAGTTAATAATTCCGCAGCAATACCTGGCCAGCAGTCCCCATTAAAATACGGCAACCTTGCAGCAGTTACGTTAGCTCTACATTCCTCAGACTGGACAAAGAACTGATCATAGAGGTTTGTACATTCAACGACCACATCTTCCTTTGCAGCTTTCCTTAGCATTGCTAAATACCTGAAAAAAGAAATGTGATTAGTGCCACAAAAATGTACCAATTAGTAGATAAAAACAGCGCGGTTAATTTCATACCAATCCCTTAGCTTGTCATTCTTAGGCATCTTCTGGATTTCAGGATGACAATATAGAATGTAATCATCACCCTTAACTGGAGGGCATGCCCATATATAACAGCTTGTAAAACCACGTTTCTTACAGTAATCGAGATAACCGATCTGCAAATCAGAAACAAGTTAATGCTGAAGCCAAAACATGAAACTTAAAGAAGGTGGGATTAGAGGAAAACTGGTTTACCAGAATTTCATGGTACACAAATGTGCGGAGGGCTTCTCCAGATACTGTTCGAACTTCAGGTTGGAAATACTTAACCGAGTCCAGATAGGAAATGTATACCCGCCGCTGATTAGGAGGTCCAGAATTCGTTCCAAATTCCTGGACGAACATGCCAAATAAGCATACTTCGACACTTTCAATCTTCTGAAACAATAGTATGACCTGAAATTTATATATATAAAAAGATCAATAAGTGCTAACAAGCATCATGAAAATGAACAAGAACCAAGGATGAACCATATCTACCTTGGACTTGTAAGGGAATTCAGATGGATAATTTTCTTCTCGGAAAAGCTCACGGAAACATTCATTTACTTCTAATACTTTGTCAACCGATGCCACAACTCTGACAACAAGTGATTCAGCTCCAGGGACCTGATATATCAATGGTTATCATAATTGTTTTGCATACAATTGCTCTTCAAGTTTTGCATACAAAAACCGTTATTCATCAGAAGAGTTAGAGATTACCTCCTCATAGCTTTTTCCTTGAAATCTAGCCCTCTCTTGTCTTTCTTTCTTCAAGTTTTTGAGTAACCGCTGCTCTAAATGGTTGCTGAGACTAGTAACTGGTAAACTTATTGCACCCGGAATGGCATTCTGTGACAATGGTCTTCTTTCTCCTTTTTCAACCTCTTTTATATAGCACCTAGGGCAAGTGTACTTGGTGGCTTCACCATGGTTTGTTCGGTTGTTGAACAAAGCACATATTTGATGCTGCCAAGATTGGCACTTATCACATTGCACCCACTGCATGAAACAACTGATTCATATAGACGCGAAAAAAAGAAGAAGCAGATTTTAGAAATCATGCATGAGGCATACATACCGCTTCTTCAGCTGGATCATCATTTTTCTTTTTCTCAAAGCTTGCTTTCGGTATTAGAGTTCCTTGAATAGAAACAGATTTTACCCACGCATCATTGTAGCAAGGAACGCAGACATAATGCCATGTCTCACCAGCCATAACAGTATAGAGCGAGGCATTTCTCTTGATGCGTACATTACATGGTGTGCAGTAGATAGGTACTGGATCAAATACAAGAGTCTGAACGGCACATAACTGGCAAGAATTCTCAGTCAACGGCTCATTACTCATTGCTTTGTATTTGTCTGCCTTGCTTTTACTCTGAAAATAGAATTACAAAGAAAGAAAAACTTGCATCATGCACCAATAGAACAAGGATATATAGTAGAGAAATTAAGACATTGTGAAACCAAGAATTTGACTGTTTACCTGGCCTATCCACTGACGAAGACCGCTGATATGCTCCCTTACTTGGTATGGAGTAAACAATTCAATGAGTGAAGATATTTCCATCTTTGACGCATCCGCAGACTGTTTCACATTCTCTTCCTTTGACGCAATCATTTCATTCATACATTGGGACTTCCCTTGTCCCGATACGCAAACAGTTTTGCTATCCGTAGCAACCTCACCACCCTTTTTACCCTTAGGAGTATCTTCAACAACATGCATCTCCACCTCCCGCGTAACAGGAATACCGGAAGCATCAGAAACATCTATGGCCATAGGCTTAACCTCACCACCATTTTTACCCTTGGAAGTATCTTCAACAACATGCTTCTCCACCTCCCGTGTAACAGGAATCCCGGAAGCATTAGAAACATCTATCTCCATAGGCTTAACCTCACCACCATTTTTACCTTTGGGAGTAAATTCAACAACATGCTTCTCCACCTCCTGGGTAACTGGAATCCTGGAAGCATCAGAAACATCTATGGCCATAGGCATAGCCTCACCACCATTTTTACCTTTGGGAGTAAACTCAACAACATGCTTCTCCACCTCCCGCGTAACAGGAATCCCGGAAGCATTAGAAACATCTATGGCCATAGGCTTAACCTCACCACCATTTTTACCTTTGGGAGTATCTTCAACAACATGCTTCTCCACCTCCTTGGTAACAGGAATCCCAGAAGCATCAGAAACATATATGTCCATAGGCTTAACCTCAACTTTGACACTTTTGCAGTCATCACTTAGCAAACCTTTTTTCGCTTGGACATCCATAGAAGAATGAGATTTACAGACAACACCATATACTGACACTGAATTGCTCTCCGTCTGAGGAGTGGCATTTTGGGAGGGTTGCTTTATTTTCAGGCGCTTAACTGAGGGTTGCAGATCATCAACAACAGATGGAGCTTCAGTGACTTCTTTGTTATATGCTTGCCTGAACTCTGACGATTCCCTGGGTCGACCTTGTAAACTGGAGAATCGTGGCTTAGCTGCTCGGAGAGATGCCTCTCTATGTTTCTTCTTGAAGTTTTTGACATATACACAGACACAGCACGATTTGTCCCTGCATTGCTTGAAATGATGCTGCGATTCCCGAGTCAAAAGACAATTAGGATATGTGCAATTAGGGACCTTGCAGTGTTGTGCATGTTTCAATGTCTCTTTGGCACGAAAGCAAATGCTCTCACACTTGCCTTTTGGTGCGGTGCAACAACACACATGGGACATTAACAGAATCCACCGTCGGTATCTTTCAATTCGACCATTATCTCCTTTGACCACTCTACTTGATGTAGTGTTTCCATCTGGAAGACGTTTCCTCTTAGCAGTTCTTGTAGGAGAAACAGTTTGGTGGTTTATAGGAGGTTTTGCAGACGAGCCGCGATTAAGAGCTTCAGGCTGCATAGGAGTTCTTTGACATAAGTTTACTCCGATCTGTTCTCTCTCTCCATTATTGTTTTCTGATATTTGAGTTTGTTTTTGTACAGATGCCTGCGTTTGAACCAGGACTGATTCCGGTTGCTTCTGAGGAAGATGTAGCTTCTGTAGAGATGACTGCGTTTGAACCACTACTGATGCCGACTGCTTCTGAGGAGGATCTGGTTTTGACTGCGTTTGAACCTGGACTGATGTCGGCTGCTTCTGATGAGGATGTGGTTTCTGTTGAGATAACTGCATTTGACTCGGGACTGATTCCGGCTGCTTCTGATGAGTTTTCTCTAGAGATGACTGCGTTTGAATCAAGACTGATTCCGACTGCTTCTGAGGAGGATGCAGTTTCTGTAGAGAAGACTGCGTTTGAACCATGGCTGTTTCCAGCTGCTTCTGATGAGGTTTCTCTACAGATGACTGCGTTTGAACCAAGACTGATTCCGACTGCTTCTGAGGAGGATGTGGTTTCTGTTGAGAAGACAGCGTTTGTGCCTGGACTGATGCCGGCTGCTTTTGACGACGACCTTTTTTTTTTAGAGATGACTGCGTTTGTGCCTGGACTGATGCCGGCTGCTTCTGACGAGCTTTCTGTACAGATGAGTGAACCTGAACTGATGCCGACTGCTTCTGAGGAGGATGTGATCGGATAGATGGGGAAGAATTCAGCTGACTATTATGGACAGATGATGAGCTTTGAACACTAGTATATTGGTCTTTAACAGCATTCTGTTGGTACTGAAAATTGGATGGTCTGAATCCATTCTGTTTCTGAAGAGCTTCTTTGTAATCTTCCAAGCTTAGTCCATGCTTGACAGGAGTAGCTAAACCCGTAGCAAACTGAGTCCGATAAGTATCCTCGTATAGCAAATGATCTTGCTTCTTCTGCAGTTGACCAGGATAAAATTGTTGAGAACATTGTCCTTGGTGAAGGCCACGATCTAAGAGTTGTTGACTCACGTGAGCCAAATTTTCTTTGTTAGTGGAAGTAGATTGGAAACCATTATTCCCAAACTGATGACCCGGGAAGAGAGCTTGTTGCATTCCTTGCAGATTTGTCTGATTACTTGTGAAGGTAGCGTCACCTCTCAGCGGCATATGATTTGGATTCTGAGCAAGTACTGGTGATGATGTTACAAATGCGTCGAGACTACTTGAATTAAACGAATCAGCGTTGCTCATTGAGTATCCTTCACAGAAAGAAAGCAAGCATACCAATATGAGTTGCATAAAAATTTAAAAGTTAATTTCAAGAAAGCAGAGGAAGTAAAAAAGGGAGAATTAGAGAGATTACTGTGTAGGGGTGGTGCCGCGTGTAACTGACCAAAAGGTTGTAGCATAGGATTAGATAAATGTAGCAAAGGTGTTGAACTGAACAACTCTTCAGAAGTCACAGGTGTAGTAGCACGCGGTACGGTGTTGTTTCTGCTCATTCCGAAGCCAGTAGTAGTTTGATTCTGGTGTATATTATTAGACCTATAAACATCAACCATCTGGACATTTGCACCAGGAGTTTGGTGTCTCTGCAGATCAGAGCCAATAGCTGAAACCCTAATACCATCAGTGTAGAGAGACTGATCAATATTAGCGGTTTTGTATAAACCACTATTGTTAGGAAATCCTGCAGATACTTGTTGGATTCCGCTAAATGAAGAACCTGTTGACAAACAAAGCGTACATGTTCGGAAAGAATCAGGACATGAGATTCTATTCGATCGTCAAAATGACTATAACAGATCACTAACTGAATTTTACCTCCATTGGTGTAATTAGTTGGTGGTATGCTTCCAGATTGGAGAGTTGAATTCGGTAAGTTATTAGCGGTTCTGTTAAAACCATTGTCGCCAGAACCAAAAGAAAATCCTGCAGATACTCGTTGGCTTTCATTACCTAAAGAACCTGCTAACAAACAAAGCGTATATGTTAGAAAAGAATCAGTGTATTATATTTTATTTGATAGTCAAAAAGACTATAACAGACCACTGACTGGATTTTACCTCCATTGGTGTAATTAGCTGGCGGTATGCTTCGAGATTGGAGAGTTGCATTTGGTAAGTTATTAGCGGTTTGGTTAAACCCTTTGTTTCCAGAACCATTAGAAAATCCTGCAGATACTCGTTGGCTTTCATTACCTAAAGAACCTGTTAACAAACAAAGTTGGAAAAGAATAAGGACAATGAGAATCTATTTGATAGTCAAGACTTTAGGAACTGAATTATACCTTCTGCATTGGTGTAATTAGTTGGCGGTATGCTTCCCGATTGGAAAGCAGCATTCGGTAAGTTATTAGAGGTTCGGTTAAATCCATTGCCGCCAGAACCAATAGCAAATCCTGCAGATACTTGTTGGTTTCCATTAAATGTAGAACCTGTTAACAAACAAAGTTGTAAAAGACTTAGCACATTGATATTCTATTTGATTATAGTCAAGAACTAGATTTTTACCTCCTTCATTGGTGCAAGTAGTTGGTGCTATGCTTCTTCCAGATTGGAGAGATGCTGCATTTGGTAAGTTATTAACCGTGTTGGAAGAAGTTGGAGGACAAGCATGCTTCCGAGAAACGCTTTTGTGAAATTCGTTCCAAATACACTTTACACGGTTATCAAGATCTACTAAATCAGAGTACCTACTCTGCAAAAACAGAATCATCAAAGAAGAAAGATTAATCTCCTAACCACAAATGTTAAAAACTCAACAAAACCAAAAAGAGTTAAAAAAAAAAACCTCTGAATATTTAGCCATTTCCATGAGTTTATCATCTATCATCTTAATCAACCCATCAAACCTTTCCTTTGAGACATTATCAAGCTTTCCTTCCAATTTCTTTTGCAACATATCAGAACTGTATACAGAAAAACAAACTCTTAATGACAATCCAAAAAACTAAAACCCTTTCTTCTATATCATGTTCTTACACTCTTGATCGTGTAGCATGTCTTATACTTGGACTGATACTAGTCTGCTGAGTTGTCTGGTCAACAACATTCACCATATTCTCTTCTTTAAAGAATGTCAAAAGCTAAACCTGAAACAATTTAGTAAACCAAACCAAACCAAACCGAACTAAACCGGATCAGACCAAACAGAGTGGTGTAATGTAATAACAAAACCCTAGGGCTTTTACGGATTAGGGGAAAATCAATGGCTAAACCTGAGGATAATCAGCAATTAAAGTCCAGAGAGAGTTTAGATTAGCGATGTACGATGATGATTAGGGCCGGGAAAAACAGTGAAGCGAGAAGAGACACGAACACAAGTCAAAGCGAGAGAGAGACGACCAGAGAGAGAGATATAGGGCACGATGGTCGGTGTGTGCACACGTGCGATTGTGACGGGAACAAAGTGGATTTTTAGTGTTTTTATAAATCTGTATAAAAAGCCCATTTAGCTGAATTAATTAATTATTGTTTTTGACCCCAAAACAAACAAAAAATTAGAATTTGGCTTGATTAATTTGAGTTTGACTTATAAAAACATGTCACGTTTTGTAATATTTTAAAGAAGTCCCAATAACACAAATACTAGCCCTCGACCCGAATACCCGAATTTGTACCCGACCAAAAAAATTCGACCCATCTTACAGATATTTGTATGGATATAAAACTTTTAGATCCAAAAAAATTTGTACCCAATAGGATCAAACCTGAATCCGAACATATACCGGTTTGTGTATATCTATATATATTTTGTTACATTTTTAAATAGTTTGAAGTTTAAATGTTCGTATTTTATCACATTTTCAAGTAGTGAGAATTTTAGATTTGGTATTTCAAATGTTTTTGTGTGTTGTTGCTTCAAATATTTTCATATTACAAGTAATTTTTTTTATAAATTTCGGAAAAAAAATATTTTAAAGTACAACTGAACCTGAAAGAACCTAAATTCGACCCGAACCTGTATCCGACTCAAAACCTAAGAGGTTCCACTATGGATACATAAAATTTAGATCTGATATAACCTGTATCTGAATTGACCCGATCCTAATACCCGTTTGCTCACCCCAACAAATATTGTCACGTATGACGAGTTGTCGTTTTCTAGCTTTCAAAACGGCAGGTAGTTTCATAACTAAAATAGAAAACGGGAACTAGTTTATTTTTCAGAGGGGCAGAGAGTGTGTGTAAACAATGGCAGCCACAATTTCTCCGGCGATTAGGAAGCAATTGAGCTCAATGAAAGTCGCCGTTATCGGAAGCGGAAGTGGGTTTTCTCATTCTCATTTAAAAATCTCATTTTTGGGTCTCTATTATTAAGATTTCGATTTTGTCTATATCTCAGTTTCTGGAGCTGTGTGTGCATCGACTTTAGCGAAGAATGGTGTCTCTGTTACAATCTTTGAGTCTGGTCGTGGACCAGGTGGTCGTATGTCTCAAAGAAGGTTCCTTTTTTACCCAAATTCTACAATGTTTTGGTTTTAGCAGAGGATCTGATAAAGTGTGTTCCTTTATGAATCAGAGAGATTAGTGAAGATGGTAAAGAGTTAATGTTTGATCATGGAGCTCCATTTTTCAGTGTGAGTAATAATAACTCTGATGCAATGGCTCTTGTTCATGATTGGGAGTCTAAAGGTATTGTTTCTGAATGGAAACAAGTTTTTGGGAGTTTTGATTTTGCTTCCAACAAGTTTCTTAGCATCCAACAGGTAACTAGGATTCATTGATTGATTCCAAGTAGCCATTTTTCTGTTTTTGATTGTGTCTACTGTCTAGGAAGGGGATGCAAAGAAGTATGTGGGTGTTCCGGGGATGAACTCTATATGTAAGGCTTTGTGTAACGAATCAGGTACTTTTTTTCTAGTAGAGAGATTTCAACTCAAAGCTCTGGAAGGTATATGTATTAGCTCTGTGATGTTTTATTGTAGGTGTTAAGAGTATGTTTGGAAGTGGTATTGCTAAGCTTGAATGGTTGGAGGAAGAGATACCGTGGTTGTTGAGTGATTCGAAAGGAGAAAATGTGGGTCGTTTCGATGGAGTAGTTGCGTCGGATAAAAGCATTGTTTCTCCAAGGTTTACTCAAGTTACTGGACGCCCACCGCCTCTTGGTAAGACCTCCTACGGTTACTGTTTCAGTGTTGTATCACATATAATTCTACTCACATTTGTTTGCTTTTCTAATATAGATTTGAATCTTGTCACGGAGTTGGCGAGTAAACTGCAACATATTCCTGTTCTACCATGCTTTGCTCTTATGCTAGCTTTTAAGGAGCCATTGTCTTCAGTAAGATATTTGCTTCTCCAGTATGTTAGCCAAACTATGTGGGTTCTTCTGCAAAAGTTTGCAGAAACAGTGCATAGCTAATTTCGTCGTTTGCGTATTCTATGACCCAGATACCATTAAAAGGCTTATCGTTCAAGAATTCAGAGATTTTGAGCTGGGCTCACTGTGATAGCACTAAGCCAGGGCGGTCTACTGATAGGTAGATCTCTTCACTAGTCACTACCCTAACAAAAAGTGTAAATATTTTACATTATTTGAGCAATTGCAACCAAATGTATGCAGTAAGATTGCTTCGTGTTCTAAATTCTTAGGGGTTTTATCTTTATTGTTTAGTGAAAGATGGATACTGCATTCTACTCCAGACTACGCCAACAGTGTTATTGCCAAGACCGGTCTCCAAAAGCTATCAAATGAAACACTAAACAAAATATCTGAAGAGATGTTCAAGGAATTTCAGTGCTCGGGACTTGTTAGTTCTCTCCCCTTTTTCAAGAAAGCTCACAGATGGTAAGCATCCTGACTCTTACTCAGTCTTTCTGTAATCTCTTGTCATCTTAATGATCTGTTGTCTCTAGGGGAAGTGCGTTTCCAGCCACAAGCATAGCTGTGGAGGAGAGGTGCCTCTGGGACAGAAGCAGGAATCTAGCAATCTGTGGAGATTTCTGTGTCAGCCCAAACGTCGAAGGTGCCATACTCAGTGGCTTAGCTGCAGCGTCAAAGCTTTTGCAGACTTCCAGCTGCTTATAGGTACCTCAAAACAGAGTTATACAGACATTGCTATATAAAGATTCTACTAGAATCATGTAAAATGACAATGAAAGTCTTCCTCGTGAACTCTATCCGCCGATGAAACAGATACATATTGGAATATCATGTGATCTTCGTTAATTTTTGCTCTGTTTATTTGTTTGTCTGTGTAAGTGTCATTCGCAGTACTTATGAATCAATGGTTTTGATTGGCAACATATATTAACGTGACAGTTTCTGCATATTTGATGTACAAACCAGGCATGCCTTTGCGTTTATGAAATCTATGTGCATTGGTTAACTCAAAGGATTCAATATACTTTTTTACTGAGGAAACTTGTTATTCTAAGGTTTTTGTTCTGAAAGTTGATTGTCACTTGATTTTGATCATTCAAATTCTGCTGCAGGGACATTGCCTTGGCTATGCAATTAATTATCCCATTATGTTCACAGGTAATGATGCTTAATATTGTCTGTTTAACCAATCATTCTAGAGTAGTTACATCGAAACAAATGGAACTAGAATGATATTCATATGTATAAAGTCTTAAGTGGTATTTTACATGAGTCTACCGGGTACAAGAGTGAGGAAATGTTTGTACAATCACACCTTATTCCCACATGAAGAATTGTTCCAATCATGAATATGAATATAGCAATAATAACTCTCGTTACAATCGACCATCAGCAATTCCAAGCAGTGCTTGGAATACCAATGTCAGTCACGAGGCTCCCTGAGCTGCCTTCACCGTTACTCTGTGATTCTTTAGCCCCATCGATCTTACTGAGCTGACTGAGCAGAGCTCTGAGAACCATCTGGTCTGAAGAAAAGAAAGAGTCGAGCCCTGGGAGCGTAGCCGGGGCTGAAACACCAGTAAACAAGGGGTTAGAGTTCTTGCAAGGAGTCTTGAGTTCATAGAGGGAATTGGTTAGGTTTTCATTTAAGGTTTGGTTCTGTGACAAATTGGAGAAGCAGGGCACTTGCTCATTGATGATGTAGTGATGATCATCAGTGAAGTAAGAAGAAGGTTCTTGGTCAAAGTTGATGTGAGAATCCATTAATGGAGGAAGAGAACCAGAGGCTGTCTCATCAAAACAGCTTCCCATGTTGTCTCTACATGAAACTCCTTGTGTTGTATTCTTATGGAACACTCTGCACAAGACCCAATCTTCCTGTTTTCCCCCAACAAAACATAGAAACATATGTTTATACTCTTTACACCATTTGCTAAAAAAAATATTGATTGATGATTATTGTGTACCTTTGGAGGATTTAGAGAATCATTAGGATGATCAAAGGATCCTTGGAGACGGAATTCGTGCATGACCCAATCGGTTTTTCTACCTCGAGGAGCTCGACCTTGATAGAACACCAATGTCTTTCTCATACCAACAAGCTTACCCTTTCTTTGAATAGCTCTGTCTTTCCCGGTGGCTTTCCAATATCCGGTGGCTGTTGCTCGGTTTGTTCTCAGCCCTGTCGCGTATTTTCGATCTCTTTGGCTGTAGAAATACCAATCTTTCCCTCCCACACATGCCATTTCTGATCATTTCAAACATACAATAAAAACATTCTTAGTTCAATACATTAAATTATAGCATAATCAAACTCATATGAATAATAATGTTAGAGTTCAGTACAATATGTTATAGAAATGTTGTTTGTTTTCAATAATTTTTGTTTTTGCCCGTGTTTTCAGTAATTTAAGTGTGTCCTCAACTTCTGAGTTGATGTAGCATTTCATGGAGAGAGTCATTGCTCTTTCATATAGTAGATTAGCACAAATAGCACAACAACATAATTATAATGCATCGAGTAACCAATTTTTACCTTTTTCTCTATCTATCTCTCTAACCAATTGGTTAGTTTTTATATTATGTTTTTTTGTTTGGTTATTAACCAAATTGACCTATAATTTAAACTTGTTGAACAAGAAAAATAGCAGTTATAGGATAATGTTGAAAATGAATTTAGATGTAATGGCAGTATATGAGAAATTCATAACAAGAAATATTATTTTTTCTCTTTAGTCAATTCCATATTCAATAAGATCGGCTATTTAGTATATACGAATAATAATACTAATTATTATATAGTATACATCCGTGCGGATTTGAACTAAGCATGTCAACATGTAATTCTTCAACTATATTATAAGCATCCAATAGGAATGCAACGCGTGTGCATGAGTTGGATGAATGTATATTTTTGTGTAAATGTGGTTTTTATTTGAAAAATGAAAAATATCTAATGAATGACGACTAGAGATTCAATAATTATAATGTAGTTGACAGGTCGATATCTTGATTTGTAAAAATAATTAAGGACCCATTAGAGGCGTAAGCAAAGGAGAAAAAGAAATACCAATTATGATCAAACATAACGAGTTTTATTTTTCCAAACGAACGAAATAATGTCACACTCAAAGGCTATAAACTAACAAAATCTAGAAATTGACTTGTTCGTAGTTATTATCTTATTTTTATTTTATCCAAAGCTTTTTCAAGGGTTTTGGTTTGAGGATAAGTGTCAACTTCTCATAAAAAGTATTTTGTAAATATGTGTGAATGTGTCTCTAGAAATTCCACAATTATATACGTAATATATACCATTATTGTTAATTACATATTTTAACAAGGCTTGTATGATATGTAGAGAGTACATTGTAATAATGAAAATACGTTGAAATAAATGAAAATGTATTAGGTGACATCATCTTAGAGTTGTTAGAAGATATTGCTCCAACTTTTTTTAATAGTCGAAATGGATTAACTAACTTCAACTCTTTCGATTTTTTACGATCTTAAGCAAGAAGAAAGACTTTTCATCTTGTTTCTAGACCACCATATGAACATGATCGAGCAACATATCTTAGATAGTCATGAAGGTAATTAATATCTAGTAATAGCGATCGATCTTAAAATCCTTTTACATATCCTATTAAAACTTCATTCTAGACGTTGTTTAAAAGAAGAGAGGAGAAAACAATAAATGAAATGTGGATTGTTCATATAAGATTAGGTAGAGAGTAGTAGACGTACTAGGGATGTCCCAAGGCTCACACTTGTTGAGATCGACTTGGATCAAGAAGAGAGGAGGTTTTTGAAGCGATCGAGTCATTAAGTAATCACACACAAGCTCGTCGTCCTTTGGGTGAAATCGAAACCCCGGAGGCAACTTTGCTTCCACCATGCTTATACTACTCGATTCTTTCTCTTCCTCAGCCTCCATGATCCTCTCTATTTAGCTTTTATTTGATAAGAGTATTTTTGATTATAGTGGATGATTAAGAGGAAAAGAGAGAGAGAAGAAGAGTAATTATTGGGATAATTTGGGTGTGTCCGAGGAGGAAGACCCCTTGTTTATGTAGTAATTTGCCTAAGAAGCCGTCAACTTCATGTATTTTATTCCCATCAAACTCTAGAAAATAATATAATAGTTGAGGATATTTATATTAGATATATAATAGTATAAATTTGTTGATATAAATTCTCTATGATTTACTATTAAAGAAAATCATAAGAACATATATTGAACATATTTTAGGGTTAATTTTTTGCCTTTAAATTACTTATGTCGACGATATTTTTCCGCAAATCTTAGATACTAATATGTAGAAGAACTATTTATGCTTCGATATAAGACATTAAAGTATACTATAAAATGAAAGTGAAAATGAAACAAAGTTTTGGGTAATTGGTTTTATTAGCCTTTAATAATGCATCATTAGGCTGCCATGAAACAGGAGACAACAGTTAAAGAATGTTATAACGTCCATTTGAATCATTTCGTATTTACTACTAGTACTAATGGTTGGTTTAATTATTTCGAAATAGTTTAATTACATGAAGGGAAACACATGTCATTTTTTTGTGATTTGTTTTGTTTTGCCTTCGTCATTGGAAAATAGTCTCGCATTGTAATCTCCGTCTCTAATACGCCAATTACAATCATTAGTCATAGTCATAAACACAATTTGCTTAGTTTTAAAAACAAAATAATGATCAGAGTAAATCAAATAAAATCAAATGAATAATAATTCATGTGAACAGCTGGATCCGAAGGCCCGCGTGGCCCAAAGACGTCGACCATTCATTTTGCCCTATATACGCGTAATTCCACATTTTATATTTATAATAAAATGAACTAATTAATCAATCAAATGGTCATTACATGGATTTTAGTGATATATAACTAATCAAACTTGGCCTTAACTTTTATTCCCCTTGCATTAAATATGGACATGTCAAATTTATAGTTGTGTCGCGTATCATTTTCGTCGTTACGTAGCTCAGATCATTTGTTGTACACTAGTAGTCGTTTAATGATAAGGGAATTATTTGAAAGATTAATTAGCGATTGCAATACCGATATAGTCGTTAAGATGTTAAAACATTGAAGACAAAAATGAGAATGTGAATAATGAGAAGAAGCTGGTCCATATATATAGGTAAGATTCAATGAAAGTGTGGTAAGGTATTGGGTTCGATGTTGTCGTTTGTGACCTTGGAGAAGTGGAAGTGATGGTCACAATAACAAAACCTTTAATTGACTAGGTCAAAACTTCAATCTCTCTTTACTTTTTTATACTATTGGATAGAGACAAAATTTTATTTGAGTTCTTATTGAATTTTCATTGTACTTTCGGAATCATAGCTCGTCTTTTTGATTGGAGGGGAGAGAACCAAATTTCTTGGAGTATGTGCGTGCGGTATATAGTATTTTGCATTCCATTATTGTTAGTATGAATTTATGAATTATGATACAATATTGTAATGTTTTAGCCCATGCATGCATGCATATTATTGTTATTTTTATCACCGATCTTTTACAACCATGTTTGTTATAGAAGTACATGCTAGAAGTTTTCGAATTCTGATTTCAATCTTTAATTAAGAAAATACATCTAATCTTAACAGGTGAAGCATCGTTAATCTATATTTTGTATTTTTAAAATGTATTTGTTGCAATTATTTTTGTATTGATGTGTATTATGTCAATGATGAAATTTGGGATCCGGACAAATATTCGACCGGTGGGTGAGATATAAGATTTTATGTTAGATCTCAAGTTTCATTCCAATAGTCACTTCTGATATTTTTTTTTATAAAGAATTTTGGATTAGCTACATATATAGCACAAAGTGAATAGCGAGAAAAAACTACTAAGAAATTTAGTAAGTACATAGACTCCCTTATATCACTTTTAATGGCTGAAGCAATCTAGCTTATACTTCAGCACATATATTCTATCCTTTTGTAATAACGTCAAAACTTAATCTATTTTTTTTTGAAATTGATGGGTTAACACCTATAAATTTATATTTTTTTTGAAAATTTTAGAAATTGAGATTACTAGCTAAGCTTACTTAGACTCCTAGATATCTCGTAACATGGTTCAAACTTCAAACAATCTAACTTTTACTTCGAATACAATTAACTATTTTTTAAGATAACTTCAGAACTTAATAAATTTTGGAAATCGGTGGGTTAACTAACACCTATGAATTTTGAATTTTTTGAAAAATTATAAATTTAGTTTAGTAAGCGTTCTTAGAATTCCCTTTATCATGGAAAATGAATGAGTCAATTTTGTTTTAACTTTGGACACATTTTAACCGCTTTTTTTACGATAACATCCAATTTTGAAAGAAAAAAATTGGACGTTAGTTTTGTAGGTTTCTTAGATTTTCCAATATCATGGCAAATAGTTGAAACAATTTAGTTTTTTCTTCAAAAAGTCACATGAATATTTCATGTTAGTTCACAACACTTCGATGAAATATTTATACATCGTGGTCTCAACCTCCTCCGAATTCCTTTTTTTTGTGAAAACTTTTGAATAAACCTATATACGACCAAAAATATATCTTATAATAATGAACTCACATAAATATATAAACATAAGAGGCATACATTTGTTCATTACATAGATGTTTACATAGACCAAAGATCTTGTACTCTTCATCTCCGTGTAACGTCTGAATTTTCTGATGTTTAAGAGTGTGTTCAGTTCAGTGAATTTGTTAAGTTTTTAGTTCGATCAACTTTTGTACATTTTCTAGTAACTTATGAATGATATATGATGATGCACCTAAATTAAGTAGTTAGTTTCGTATATTTATTTAGAGTCTATATTATCACGTCAAATGAAGAAAACAATTAAGTTTCTTCTTCGGACACACTAAACATAAAAAAACATTTTTGGAATCGATGGATTAACACTTACGGAGAAATTGATAAATAAACTCAGACTTACTCATCTCAATCCAAACAAGTCAGAAAGAAAAAAAAGTTTAAACAAACCATATTCCCCAAGCCTCTTTTCACTTGATTCACCAGCTTTGTTTTCTCTCGATTCAACATCTTTCTTCTTCATGGCCAAAACCTTCGGTTCATTTTCAAAAAAAAAAAAAAAAAAAAAAAAAACTAAATCGCATATTGCTTATCCAAACAAATCATACATGAACAATCGCTAAAAAAAAAAATCGATCATGACAAATAGTTGAAACAATTTAGTTTATTCTTCAAACAACATTTAATCCATTTTCTTGAACAATATTTTGGAGACGTTACTCAAATCAAACCAAAGATTAATCACCATCCAACACATGTTCTTGTGAATTTTCCATATAAAGAGAAACGTATACATCAATTGCCAAACCTTCTTTTAGAAAAAAATCAAAAATCAACCAAATTATTGGAAATTTATTACAAACTTGAGATCATACATGAATACAAACCAAATCTCAAACCACACTCTAACACCAAACGTGTTCTCTATCAAGCAAACTCAATTATTGGTAGGTAACCATAATAAATGAGAGAAAAATATCCAAGTTTAAACTTTTATATCATACAAGATTTCCTCTCTCAATAACATAAACACATTCACAAAATGATCATTAAGACAAAGAAACATTAATGACTTTGGGCCCATTAGATAGTCCAACTCGGCCCACTAACAAATCAACCAACCCTTGTGTATATATAATGGCTTGTCTCTCTCACTCTCACTTCTCTCCACACAGCAAATGCTCAAAAGATTCTTCTTCTCACACTTCAATGGCTTCCGCTTGCGTTAAATCCTCCTCTCTTTCACCTTCTTACGGATGGACAACAACTCCTAGAATGTCTATCACCGGACCGGAAAAAAACCAAGATCCAGTGGAAGATCCATTTGAGTTTTGTCTCGAAGAAGATCCAGTCACAATGCTCTCCGCAGACGAGCTTTTCTCCGACGGTAAACTCGTGCCTTTAAAATTCTCTGGTGGTCCAAAACCAACTGTTACAGAACCAACACAACCTGAGGTTTTAAAATCTTGCAAGAGATTAGAGATTGAAATCTCTGATTTGTTCTCACCTAAAGCTCCTCGTTGTACAACTCGTTGGAGAGAGTTACTAGGTCTCAAGAAAGCACAAGCACAAGACTCTGTTAAAAACACTAAAACGTCGTCGTTTAAACAGTTTCTTCATAGAGGAAACAACAACAAAGAAACTGATTCTTCTACTTCTTCTTCTTCAAGACTCTCTTTATCATCTTCTTCTTCTTCTAGTCATGAAGAGCTTCCTAGACTCTCTTTAGATCTTGATAAACCAAGTCCAAATCCATTTGCTCCTTCTCGTACTCATCAACGTAATAATCTTCCAAACCAATCAAGAATCCGGTTAGCTAAACCAAGAAGGAATCTTTCTTCTAGTGATGGATCTTCATCATCATCGACAGTGACTGCAGATAGTCCGAGATTGAATGCGTCAGGGAAGTTAGTGTTTCATGGACTTGAAAGAAGCTCGAGTAGTCCAGGGAGTTTTACTGGAGGTCCAAGGATGAAACAGAACCATGGTATGCCTAGATCTTACTCTGCTAATGTTCGAATCACTCCGGTTTTGAATGTTCCGGTTTCTTCTTTGAAGTCTGGTCTTTTCTTCGGACAGCTTTTTGCTTCGTCTTCTCCGGTGAATAAGTCTCAGTTACAGAGTAATGGTAAGAACCGGAGTAATCGAACCAGACTTGAACCGAAATGTGAGCATTAAGAAGTTAACCGGACCGGTTATGTTTTGTAAACTGAGATTATGTGAATACGGTTTTAACTTTGTTTATGGTATTAATGACTATTTTCCTAATTTAATTTTATCGAGTTGTTGATTTTAATTACTTGGAAAGATCAAAGAGCAATAGAATAGTATTTTTTTTTATGTTGAGAATGATAAATTCGATGAAAGATTTAAAAAAAATCTGACTAAAATGAATGATGTGCTTGCCATGTTCATGAGATCGCTTCGAAAGATTTCTGTCTGGTTTAAAATATTTATTTTTTTGACAGAGTAGCATAATTACTGGTTAGGGGAGAAGTTTCTTTGTTTAATTATATTTTACCTTTTTGGTTACTTTTGTAATAATGTGTTTGCATGTTATTTTATAAATACGACAAACTTGATAAGCTTAATTTGGAACAAACTAAAAAAGTTTAGTTTAGTTTAATACTACTAGTTTAGGGAAAGACAGCTTTTGATTTGGTTTAAAAAACCAAAAAGTTATAAAAATAAGTAAGTACTAATTGAACTTGCATGTGTAGTTAGTAGAGTAGAGGCATAGACTTAAACTTGGTCGGTGGACCAAATCAATAGAGGATCTTTCAAAATGTCTTTAGAAAAACATACTCCTACATTAGACTCTTTATTTACTTTTTTTGCAATGTTCAAAAAGTTGACATTGTAGCTAATCAGTCATTTAAAGTATGTTTAACTAGCTAGTATCTAGGATATATTGATTACTCCTCTAATCTTGCTCTTAAAAAAAATCTAGACCAAGACTAAAATCAAAGTAACATTATGTAACACTAGACATGCAATTCTATTATGTAACACTATAAAAACTTTACAAAAAAATTATGTTTCAAAAAAATAGAGTTTTTACTTTTTTCTATGGATTTTTACAAATTCCAAAACAAATACTGAAATACTATTGGTTAAACTTTATTGGAAACTGTAAATCGTAGAAATCAATAAGTGTGCATAACCTTAAACATCTACTCCCTCCGTTCTTTAAAGATTGATTTTCTAAAGTTTTCACACATATTAAGAAAACAAATTAATGTTTGACTAGAAATGTATTGGTTTTTGTACTAAATAATTTTCCATAAGTTTGACCTAATAACAATCCAATAAAATCAATTAATATGTCTTGAAATCTATAATTTATAATTATTATTGCATAGAAAATGTAAAAAATCAATCTTTTTAAAACAAATTTTTTTTTAGAACATCAATCTTTAAAGAACCGAAAAAGTATCTTTTTGGAAGGGATGAAGTACTTATTAAAACAGCCCGATTTTCAAAGCCTTAGAAATATTATCACATTCTTCTTGAACCTATATAGTATAGGTTATAATTATGTTTAATCTAAGATTTCAAGAGATTGAAGAGGCAATAATAATTAACGTAAATATAAGTAATTAAAAGGACAGATCTAGGATTACTGTTAAGAGTCAAAGCCTGGAAGAGAGCTGTCATTCGTAGTAGCTGCAGATTATAATTCCAAGTTAAATCAAGTTCGTTCCTTTGAATAATATAGATATTCAAATTTATATTTAACATAAAAAAGATAGAAAATGTATATAAGTAGAATAAATTAAAGTTGCTCGTGATCCTGAAACATGGACTTTTAAATCCCAGCCGTTGGATTTTTCTTCCTCAATCTCTACAATGTGACGACAACAGTACATGCAAATCCACATTATGCATCTATTCAAATCTGTATACAGTATTACATTTACATTCTTCTTATAAAATTATTTTCAGAGAGTTATCATATCAAACACAGGCAATCACTTCATTTTGTTATATTTACTAGAGTGAGAAGTAATTGACCGTTAGGTCAAATAATAGGATCTATCAATATCAATTTTTAAACGACACAACACAATAAATTAATGGTATACATATTTACGACCAAAGGAGATTTAAATGATTTGGCATACCATGAGATTCATGTGTTCAACTTCCTTCATCAGTTCAAGGTCTCCTTTTAGGCGCTATTAAAAGGATTCGTTTTTTTTAAAGGTTCCTAAATGTATATTTACATTGAAAAATTGTAAATATATGTTAAGAACTTTCTTTGAAAATCTATTTGCTATAAATGTTAGTTAAAAGAGTTAAATCAATGGTCACCCCCCAACAGTTTTTTTATCACAAATGGAAAGATTTTTTTCTCTAGTAAACGTTGATTACATATATTTATGTAATTCGTTCACATTGTGCATTTATTCAAATATATATATATATATATATTGCTTTTACATTCTTGCAAATTATTTTTAGAAAACTTTTGAGTCTAGAATTTGAGTTATCATATCAAAACAATCACTTCATTTTGTCATACTTTAATTTACTAGTGAGAAGTCAAATAATAGGATATCTATCGATATCAATTTATAAACGACACAACACATTAAATTAAGCTGATATATAAATTTATTGTTAGGCTTTAAATCAACAAACCATCTTTTTCTTTTGTCATTTATTTCTTTCATTAACCATAAACATGGATCGGATACAAAGGTGGAATTCGTTTTTGGAATATGATTTTGAACTACTGATCCGAAAACTTTTCGGAGACTAAGCCCTAGAAAAGGAGAAACCAAATATACGAATCTAGAAAACATACAAACAACTACGGAAAACGCATTAGATCTTCTTAACTAAAGCTGAAACAATGATTCAATACACAACCATGACTTTTCAAAGAACCCGTAAATGTAATAGTTGTACCAAAAGGGTACAAAAGACGTAAGCATTGAACCGAACCACAAAGCAATTACAGAAAACCGGAAAACATGGCAACACACCACGAACCAGCTCATCTAGTATAGTAGTTTTTTTTTTTTAACAAACCATCTAGTATAGTTTATTATTATTATTTGTATGCCATAGAAACCAATATAGATCTCATGAAATCAATGCAAATTGTCTTACTGGACCTATATACCTTCCTCTTGTCGTTAGCGCAAATTTTATTAAATCCCAAATGAAATGTCATTCAAATAGTCATATACATTTTCCTAAATCACTAAATACTTCTAAAATATTTTCAACCACCAACATTACGTTACGTGAAATACAAATTGATAGTGAACAATTTTGATAAAAAGAAAAGAAAAGTTATACTAAATTGAATGAATGAGAGCACGTGATAGTTCCCAGTGTTGTGCCCTCTCTGTAAAGATTCTCTTTTTTTCTCAATTGACTAATTTAACTCTGCTCTTTTTGCATCTGTCTTTTATTCTCATCTTCTTTAATTTCTCTCACTTTAGTTATTTATTTATATACAAAAATGTCACGACGAATGGCTTAAGTAGAAAAAGGCCGACAAAGATGAAAAGATTAGTTACAAAGAATCATTTTCTTCATTTATTAATCACTTAAATCCATGAAACGGCGATTAAAGTAGTACATAGACGTGGGCTAATTATATAATTAACGCATATTTTATTAATCGTCTTTTCTTGATCTTGTTTTCTCTTACAAGAAAACGACAATTTCATAAGTTTAAAATCCTAGATAAGGCTTTAACTGATTACTACTACTCTAATACATAGCGCTCATGCTGCATTTACCTTTTAGATATACGTTGGATTTTTGGAAGACTCGACACGTAGCTAAGGTGTTTGTGATCAAATGTTTTTATTACTTTACCCAACATGTATATACAACTCAACTCTGATTGGTATTTCTAAATATTTATAAGCTTTTTTGTGTGTAATGAATGACATATTTTGTGCTACGGAAGATAGAGACTAGTTTGCAGAGAAGAAAAGGACAAGTTGAGCTGGGTTCTTAGCTGTTTGTTACAAAGAACCAAATGTAAAGTTGAATAGTAATAATTGAAAAGTTTTATAATCAAAAGAGGTCAAGAAAGAAACAAAAATTTTGAAAAAGTTTGTCTTGTTGTAGGTGAATATTTAGTGTATAATACGTGTGTAACAAATTTTTGGTGTAACAAGTTGCAATGATAGAGCCAAATGTTAGAAGTTTTTATTGACCGATGTGTAAAATAAATCTGTGCAGGCCATTGTCTTGTCTTCTTCTTATCTTTCTCTGTACATCTACGTACTTTCTTGTTCTTGTTCCTCTCTCACTTTTGTCTCTCTCTCATTTATTATTCCTCTCTCTCTCTAGCTCTATATTCAATTGTAGTAATGAACAGTAATTATTAGTTTCAGAAGATAAAACTAAAGGAGACCTAGGTTTTGGGTCCTTGATTAGCTAGGGTTTCGGCTTTTTAAGCATGCTTTCTTTCTTTCAACTCAAGATTGAGTTTTTATTGAGCAACAAACAATTTACTTTTTGGTTAGTGTAAGTACATACTTGGAAAACTGAAAAACAATTCTATTACAAGAAGAGAGTTAAATATCTAGATTCTTGAATAAAACCTACCAAAGTGTTATACTTACACGTCAACATTGTCCCGTTTGTCACGTGACTACTTTTATTTTTCTTTTGCTACTGAAAAAAGGGAACATATTGTTATTTGGGTTGCTTTAAAATTTTCTTGTATGTTTGGCTTTTCATGGCGTTTTAGGCGTGTACAAAGCATACTTGTCTACTTTACCATTATGAGCAAAAAATGTTTTTTTTCCATATTAGGATATTTGTGAAAAGAAAACACGGTCCAAATTCAGCCACGTACAACAAGTCTCAAAAGTAGATACATGATCACAAACTCAAGCCAAGACTCAACAATAAGTAAAAAAGAAGAGTTACGTTAGAGACTAGTGAGGCCACTATAGAAAGCCCAACATATCAAATTTCAACTTAGACTAAACCGGGTCGAAGAGTAAGAAAAATCAAACCAATTCCTGAATCGCAGACCGGAGAGCTCGGTTAGGGACAAGGTTGCGATGAGGAAGCTTGAGATTTGTCATTGGCGATGTATCGTGAGTGTTAAGCCATCTCATAATAGCTTCTGCTTCGTATGTATATCCATCGGCTGCAAAGTGTGGATCTTTCATCACGTCCTGCGAATATATAAAAGCCACACAAACATTAGAGATATATGTATATTACTAGTATATGAGATTGAGTGTAGTGCAAGTATGAAATATTCTTGTAAAGATATCGAGATTATAAGGACTTACCTGTGAGATAGGGAAAATAAACCATTCTACTTGCTTTGTTGTTTTGATCTCATTGACTAATTTGATAGCATTGTCCCTCGCTTTTCGCATCGCATCTGCATCTAAAGCTTCCTTGAGAATTAGCTCGCTCTTGTACTTGCTCTCCAACACTTGTATTTCTTTCATAAGAGCTTCCTTGAGAATTAGCTCGCCCTTGTACTTGCTCTCGAACTCTTGTTTTTCTTTAGCAAGAGCTTGCATCGCTTGAACATGCCCTTTGACGAGTTCATGTTTGATTTTAAAAGTTTCTAGTTTACACTTTACTCTCTCTAGCTCTTCCCGTTCTATAGCGAGAACATATTCGGTTTCTTTCATCTTTTGCACCAAAGCTTTTACAAGCGATTTATCTTGCTTGTCCTCGAAACACTCAAATAGTAACTTTTCAACTTCTACTCTAGCAAGTGCTTCTTCTGCTTCCTTCCTAAGCTTGAGATTATAAGGACTTGCTTGTGAGATAGGGCAAATAAACGATTCTATTTGCTTTGTTGTTGTCATCTCTTGGACTAGTTTGAGAGCATTGTCCCTTTCTTTTCGCATCGCATTCGCATCTATTTTGTAACATTCAATTAGACCATAGACTTTCTCGAGCTCTTGTTGTTCTTTAGTAAGAGCTTTCGTGAGAATCTGCTCAGCCTTGTACTCCTTGGCATTGAGACACATAGTCTCATGGACCGATTTCTCTAACTTTAGCTTCTCTTGGTGCTTTTGCTCCAAATCTTTATCACGCTCAAGTAGCAACCCTTTCAACTTCTTTACTTCTTCTTTAGCTCTAGCAAGTGCTTCTTTTTCTCTAGCAAGTGCTTCTTCTTGTTTAGCAAGTGCTTCTTCTTGTTTCTTCTTAACAGACTTCGTCATTGTGTCCGCTCTTCCTAAGCCTGTAAAATCAAGAGTTTAGAGAGAGATATAGTCAGAGTCCGCACAATCTTAACCAATCTCCAAAAATTTGATTTGAGCTCGAAAGATTCAAGAAGAGTCTTTGTTGGATATGAAAGTTTATAGAAGGCTCGATGTATAATTTAGAAAATTATCATATTAATTATTTCCATTATTCACTAGAGTTTCTAATTATCTATTATGCTAGTTTTCTATTTATCTAAGGTTTTCCTCTTTAGTGTTTTTCCTTTTCTCTAGCCTAGTTAAGGTCAAGGTTTCCAGAAGTTAGGTATAGAGAATTTTAGTCTAGCTTCTATCAAAATACATTTTGATTCAAACAAAAGTCGAGAAAAGCAAGGCAAACCTGAATTTGATTCCTCAAGAAGAGCCTTTCAAAAGGCAGAGAGATCCAAAGATTCAAGAAGAGAGTCTTTGTCGAATAAGACAAGTTCTTCTTTAATGTGTAAGTCATAGAATACTCGATGATGACATCAATATAACTTATAAGATTTATCATATTATTTCCATTATTCAGAGTTTTTTAATTATCTGTTATACTAGTTTTCTATTTATCTAAAAAAAAAATCTTTAGAGATTTTCATTTTCTCTAACAATTTGTAGCCAACTTAAGGGCAAGCTACTGAAAAAAGGAACATCCTGTATCGTGTTATTTGGCTTGGCTTTAATTTTTTTTTTTGTATGTTTGGTTTTTCATGGCGTTTTAGGCGTGCACAAAGCATACTTGTCTACTTTACCATTATGAGCAAAAAAATGTTTTTTCCCCATACAGTAATAGGATATTTTATAAAAAGAGAACACAGTCCAAATTGTTCCAAGTACGAGCATGTAACATGTCTCAAAGTAGCTACATAAAATGGATCACAAACTCAAGCCAAGACTCATCAATAAGTAAGAAGAACTAAAGAGACTCGTGAGGCCATTATAAAATATCAAGAACTAAAGCGACTAAACCGGGTCGAAGAGTAAGAGAATCAAACCAACTCCTGAATGGCCGACTGGAGAGCACGGTTAGGGACAAGTTTGGTGTGAGAAAGATTGAGATTTGTCATTGGTGATGTCGCATGAGTGTCTAGCCATCTTTTAATAGCTTCTGCTTCGTAAGTATACCCATCGCTTGTTAATTGTGGATCCTTCATCACCTCCTGCGAATATACAATAAAATCACACAAACATTAAACATACATATGTTACTAGTATTTGAGATTTTGAGATTATAAGGACTTGCCTGTGAGATAGGGCAAATAAACGAATGTACTTGCTTTGTTGCTGTGATCTCATTGACAAATTTGATAGCATTGTCCCTCTCAAGCTCTTCTTTTTCTTTCATAAGAGCTTTCTTGTGAATTTGCTCTCTCTTGTACTTGCTCTCGAACTCTTGTTTTTCTTTAGCAAGAGTTTTCTTGAGAATTAGCTCATTCTTGTACTTGCTCTCAAAATCTTCTTTTTCTTCAATAGGAGCTTTCTTGAGAATTAGCTCGCTCTTGTACTTGCTCTCGAACTTTTGTTTTTCTTTAGCAAGAGCTTCCTTGAGAATTAGCTCGTTCTTGTACTTGCTCTCAAACTCTTCTTTTTCTTCAATAAGAGCTTTCTTGCGAATTAGCTCGCTCTTGTACTTGCTCTCTTTTTTCTTTAAGAGTAGATCTCTTGAGAGGGAGTTAGCTGGCTCTTGTACTTGTCAATAAACTCTTGTTTTTCCTCAACAAGAGCTTTCGTGCGAACTAGCTCGCTCTTATACTTGCTCTCAAGCTCTTCTTTTTCCTCAATAAGAGTTTTCTTGAGAATCACCTCGCTCTTGTACTTGCTCTCGAACTCTTCTTTTTCTTTAACAAGAGCTTTCTTGAGAAAAAGCTCCCTCTTGTACTTGCTCTCGAACTCTTGGTTTTCGTAAAAAAGAGAAGAGCTCCCTCTCGTACTTGCTCTCAAACTGCTCAGCCTTGGGACACGTATTCTTATTGACTAAACTAAGAGCATGGTCCCTCTCTTCTTGCATCGATTTAACAAACCCTTTGACTAGTTCATGGTTAATTTTAAGAGTTTCTAGTTTACACTTTACTCTCTCTAACTTTTCCCGTTCAATAGCAAGAACATATTCTATATCTCCGTTCTCGAAACACTCAAGCTTAACTTCGTCATTATATCTACTCTCCATTTCTGCGGCCGGTAAATCAGAACTAGGGTTTTAGAGAGAGATATACTTACACCAAATGATAATGCTTTTTGATACCAAAAGATTTTAGTAGACTTTTTTAGAGTGCAAAAAAGAAATCAAAAAGGTGTTAGGAAATCTTGGAGGTTATACAAGATCGAGTTAAAAAGAGAAAGTGAATATTTGTAAATATTTTCTAATAGGTAGATTTCCTATATATTATCAAATATCTCTACCTATTTAAACTGATTTTGTATTCACAATTTTGAGAGTATCTAAATTCAAACTGGGAGATATACATGTAGAGAGTCGGGCTAATGTAAATATTAGCAAAAATCGATAAAATGATAAGATAATAATATTTTTGGAACTTTTATGTAAAATATGGTCCCAATAATAGTATAAATTAATAATCATATATAATTATGCATATATATATATATATAACTATGGTAATGTATTAAAACATTGCTTTAATGATTTTTGTTTTGACTTAGAATTGAAAATCTCATTAGACCTCATCTTTAATTTTACTCATTGTATCAAAAACTTTTAAGATTGTTTCCTTAGTATGTATCATAAACTTGTGAAAAATTCTATAACAAAATAATTGATTCTTTATACACAACTGTTTTTAAATGTATCCATCGACATTATGGATAATAGTCATGATTTTTCTAAATTTATACATAGTATGCCATTTTAATGTGATCGTCTATTATGATAATAACATCCACCCAATTGCGATAATCAAAAAATTTATGTTATTTTTGCAAATAAATTCATTAAATTTCGTAATATAACATCATTCGAAAAAACAAATTAACAAAATCATTACCCAAAAAGGATTTCTCTCTCTAAATTAATAAATATTAATTTATCGATAAATTAATATCTCTTTAAATTAATAAGTTTTCAAAATCTCAACATTATTAATTTATAGAGGTTTTACTGTATAATTTAGAAAATTTACCGTTATTCAGAGTTTATAATTATCTATAATACTAGTTTTTTTTATTTATCCAGGATTTTCCTCTTTAGAGTTTTGACCTTTCTCTAACAATTTGTAGCCTACTTAAGGGGGTTCTCATGAAAGAAATATTAGAATATTTTGGTCTAAAAGAAAGAGATATTTCTATTCTCCAAGAACATATAAACGTTAGGTAATTAACCAGAATATATAATAATCGACACGTTAAACGATTGTCTTTGCCTGAAAAGTATTACCGAAAACTGTTATTTAATTTGATAAAAAAAACTTGAAAATGTCCGGTTCAAAGTAGCTATAAAACGATAACACAAATTCCAGAAAGGCTTAGAGATTATAAGGACATTATTTTTTGTAGGCCCTAAATCAAATTTCAACTTAGACGACTAAACCGGATCAAAAAGCAAGAACAATCAAACCAACTCCTGAATTGCAGACCGGAGAGCTCGGTTAGGGACAAGATTGGTGTGAGAAAGCTTGAGATTTGTCATTGGCGATGTATTATGACCTTTACTAATCCATTTCTTAATTTCTTCTGCTTCGTACGTATATCCATCGCTTGTCATGTGTGGATCTTTCATCACTTCCGGCGAATATATATAAAAACCACACAAACATACAAATATTATACTAGTATACGAGATTGAGTGTTGTACAAGTAATCTTCTTGTAAAGAATATTGAAGGACTTGCCTGTGAGATAGGGCAAATAAACGATTCTACTTGCTTCTTTGCTGTTATGATCTCATGGACTAGTTTTATAGCATCGTCCCTCTCTTCACGCATCTTATCTGCATCTTTGCTGTGATATTCAACAAGCCCTTTGAGTATTGTTTCTTCTTTTGAATGAGCTTCCATGAGAATCAGCTCGTTCTTGTACTTTATCTCGAAGTCCTTAGCCTTTATACACATACCCTCATGTGTTATTTTGAGATTTCCTAGTTCAAGCTTTACTTTCTCTAAGCTTTCCCTTTCTATAGGAGGAACATATTCTGTTTCTTTCCTAATACGCTTTTGCTCCAAAGCTTTAGCTTGTAAATGTAGCAACTTCTCTTGGTGCTTTTGCTCCGGAGCTTTATTACGCTCAAATAGTAACCATCTCATCTTCTTTAATTCTTCTTTTTCTCTAGCAAGTTCTTCTTCTACCTTCTTCCTAAGCTTGACTTCGTTGTTGTATCTCCTCTCCATTTATGCAGCCTGTAAATCAAAGCTTGGGTTTAGAGAGATAATAGTCATACCAAACGATTCATTAATTGCATCCGTATATATTAAATAAAAAGCTAAATTAGATCGCTAAGAGTGTAAATAAAATAAAATGCTTTTCGACCAAAAGATTCATCTCCAAAAGTGTAAAAGGCAAGGCAAACCTGAATTTGGGTATCGAGAAGAGTCTTTTAAAAGGCAGAGAGAGATCCAAAGATTCAAGAAGTGAGACTATGTCTAATAAGACGATGAAATTTCTTCAATGATGCTTATATATACATGATTTTTTTAGCGTATGTAGACCAAAAATATATATACTGATAAACATCAATATAATTAGAAGATTTATCATATTATTTCATTTATTCAGAGTATATATTAGGAGTATATATGTAGGTCAAGGTTTTCATGAAATAAAAGTGTATTAGAGTATTTTGATTTAAAAGAAGGAGATAACGAACAGAATAAGATATTCAAACATTGTTTTTTGCTTTAAAATATTACCGAAAACAACAACTTGATAAAACTTAGCAAATATAAATTAAATGGCAAATTCAAAGCAAGGCTCATAAATACTAGGATTTACAAGGACATAGCCGGATTTGAGAACATTTTCTAAAAATTGGTAGCCCATTCAAATTCAATGCTCCAGCGTAAGATAGAGGGAAAGATGTCAGCCAATCCCCATTAACTAAAGCTCTGTCCAACTTCTTTGCTAAGGGAGCCATCGACCTTTTGTTCCACCAAGTGAACTGGTTACCTCTAAAAGTAAGGTCCGAAAGACCAGAGAGGGTTAAACAATCTCTGAAGTCAGCCATACCCTTTGTAAACCCTTGTACTGAGCTTGGAACTATCCTCCGGATTAAGTGCTTGGTTGAAATCTCCTAACACCACCCAAGGAAGGGAACCAAACAAGTGAATCCCAGCAACAACACCCAGCTCCTCCCAGAGTTGAGTTCTTTCAGCCTTAGTATTCAGAGCATACACAAAGGACACCACCACCTCTTGAATAGACCCAGGCCACCTCACCAAACAGGTCACAGACTGAGCAGACTTGTATAGAACAGAGAGGGTAATCGAATGGTGCCAAACTACCCATATTCTGCCTCGCTCCGAGAACTCATAATTGCCTTCAAACCTCCAACCAGGAAAAGAGTAATTTACATATTTATGAGACTTGTGACCCTTCACCTTGGTCTCTATTATACTACCAAAAGAGGCTTTAGAAAGCCTTAGCCATTTCCTGAAGCTATTACGCCGAACCGAATCATTAAAACCTCTAACATTCCAACAAAAAATGTCCATCACCATCCAATTAAGAGGGAATGGGGACACTGCCCCGATTACGATCCTTCTTCCTTCTTACTTTTAATTGTCTCCTTGAGAAAACTTCAACAAACTTGTCATCAACTTCAGGGTTATCATCCTCCCCAGATGGACCAGGATCCTCCGCTAAGTCAGGCTCTTCTGAATCCGAAGAATAAGGCTCAGCCTCAGAAGAGGAAGCATGCACCAATTTCTTACTGTTCGTAGAAGTACCAGCTTGATTTCTACCCTTCTCAAGACTAGCAGGAGGTAACTTCTGTCCTTGGCCCTTCATGGATGGAGGAATAGCAGGGGTGTCCTGAAACTGAATCTGCCTAACCTTCTTCCGCTTAGCTTTGGCCGGAGTTGGAGGACCCCTATCTACTTCCTTACCCTTTGACTGCTGCCTCTGAGAGGCTCCCGAGGTAACAACCTCAACCAGCCTAGTCTTCTTTATCCTGGGACATACCTCAGTCACATGGATTCTTGAACTACAAGTAGAACAAGTCACTGGTGCAGTGGGACAACTTCGAATAGAATGGCCAATGTCTCTGCAATGGTCACACATAGGAGGGAGCCATGGAGAGGAGACTTCAATTCTGGAGATCTCTCCAGACTGGAACCTAACATTAACGAACTCTGGCAGAGGTTTAGAAGGGTCAATGATCGTCAGCACTCTCGCCACAGCCAAATTAGTCATATTGAGAGTAGCTGGATGAACACGAACCGGATCCCCTACCAAGCCAGCTACATGTTCCAAGGCCTCTTCAGAGAAGAACTGATGGGGAACTCCTCTAAAGTCAACCCATACAGGCGCAAACGTAAGCTTAGGGATAGCCGGAGTCAAGCCAGGTTCCCATTTGCCAACAAACATGGACTGGTTCTCAATGTGCCACATCCCCTGGGCCAGAACAAGTTGGCGAGTCACAGGGCATGGAATGCGGATGAGAAAGGATCTATCTGAAAGCTTGGAGACAGTGATGTCGCGCAGTCTCTTACTCCAAATTCCATTTGCAATCGCATGAAGAGCACCTGGAGAAGGGGCTTTTCCATGGAATTGTGCTAGAATAAAATTTTCCCATCGGTGAATGTTCTGTGAGATAACTGCATTTGGTATCGTAACACACAGCTCACCAGAGTCAAGGACGGTAACCTCTCCTTTCTTCTGCATCGTCTTATTGACTGGGTTCACAATCTCGCACCAAGTTGGAGCCAAAAGTGGCGTCGGAGCTGGGCACAATTGTTTTGGAGGGTCAGAAGTAATCTCAGCTGTTTCAGGATGACTGAGATTCCTGTGCCCGAGGCAGAGAGATCAGCTGCGAGGGAGATCTGAGGTGTCGAGTACTGGGAAGTAGCCGAATGTTGTGGTGGAGTAGCCGCTGAGGCCACTGGATCAGTTCGAGACTCAGAGGAGAGAGGCTCAGCAGATTTGGGACCAGAAGATCTGGAATCAGATCTCACAGTTTCCCGAGGCGGAGGACGAGGCTGAGAGCCAGAGGATGAGAATTTGTGAGGGGGTTTGCTTTTCTTGGCCATTGGGCTTTCCGGCGACGGCGGCCAGGGACCGACACCGGTGAACAAGGTAGGGAAGGGAAAGCTAGAGAGCGAGAATCGCCGCTAGAGAGAGAAAAAGGGTTCATAAAATTTTCATATACTACGTTTTATCAACTGCATATTTTACTTCATGAAAACGTTGGAGAAAATGGAAAACTCTAAAAGGCTACACACATCGTCGGAGAAAAAATAGAAAATGGAAACCCCTAAAGAGGAAAATCCTAGTTTACATGAGCCTCCGAGAATAGATTTTCGATTCAGTCAGATGGAGCTTTATTCTAGAGGTCCTTAAAGCTGCTGCCTTTCCTCCAATATTCATCAACTGGGTGGGTCACTGTATTACAACACCAAGTTTCTCGGTTTGCATCAATGGAGGAATTCATGGGTTCTTTCAAGGAGCTAGGGGTTTGAGGCAAGGCGACTCTATGTCTCCCTATTTGTTTGTCATGGCCATGGAGGTTTTTGAAAGTATTCTGGAGAGGAATAGCCAAGCGGGTCTGATTGGTCTTCATCCTAAAGCTAGGAATCCAAGGGTCACCCATCTTTCTTTTGCAGATGATGTCATGCTATTTTATGATGGTAAGCCTAGCTCTCTCAGAGGTCTTGTGTGCACTTTGGATGAGTTCACGAGCCTTTCAGGGTTGAGTATGAATAAGGAGAAATCTTGTTTGTTCACTGTGGGTCAGAACCAGGAGGAAACCTTGGATACTAACACCCTTGGTTTCCTCAATGGTTCTCTCCCCATAAGATACCTTGGTCTACCTCTGATGCATAGGAAGCTCAGGAACTCTGACTACTCTCCCCTCATCGACTCAGTCAAAGCTAAGTTCAGTAATTGGATGGTTAAAACTTTATCGTTTGCGGGTCGACTTCAGCTTATTTCATCTGTGATCTATAGTTGCATTAACTTCTGGATGGCAGCTTTCTCTCTTCCTAAGGGGTGCCTTAAGACTCTGGAACGGCTCTGTAACAGATTCTTGTGGACGGGTGATATCAACAAAACGCATGGGGTTAAGGTTTCTTGGGCTCAGTCTTGCCTTCCAAAGAGTGAGGGAGGGTTGGGGCTGCAAAACCTATCTGTGTGGAACTCGGTACTGAATCTGAAGCTACTTTGGCTTCTCTTTGCTCGCAGTGGCTCCTTGTGGGTGGCTTGGAATAAAGAGCATAAGCTTAAGAGGTCCTGTTTTTGGACATATGAGGAAAAAGCAACTGATTCATGGGTTTGGAAGTTCTTACTTCAGCTGCGCCCCTTGGCAAAGAGGTTCCTTCGTTGCTCAGTAGGTAATGGTGACAACATTAGCTACTGGTTTGATAACTGGTCCACGCTGGGTCAGTTGTGAGAGTATGTGGGGCCAACTGGGCCTCGGATGATGGGTATTCCGGCTGATTGCTCGGTCTCTGATGCTTGTTGTAACAATGCTTGGAAGCTTCCTGGTTCTCGAGTAAGGAACACTAAGCTGAAGACTGTTAGGCTGATGCTATTGGCCACTACTCCTCCATCAGTTTCGCTGGGGGAGGACCTTTATTACTGGAGCACAGGGAACAATAATACCTCTACTTTTTCCTCGTCAGAAACTTGGAACTGTTTGCGGATTACTGCTCCTAGAGTCCATTGGTACAGAGCTGTTTGGTTTAAGGAGCATGTTCCTAAGCATGCTTTTACTTTTTGGGTTGCGCAGAGAGATCGACTTCCAGTGCGTGCTCGCCTACTGAGTTGGGGAATCACAACTACGGGTCTGTGTGTTATTTGCAGTAAGGAGGTAGAGACTAGAGATCACTTATTGTTGACCTGCGAGTTCTCTAAACAAGTTTGGAGCAAGGCTTTGATGAAGCTAGGACACAATCCCACCCCTTTCTCCACTTGGTCCTCCTTAACTTCGTGGATGACCTCCACAGTTCCTCCCTCACCAAAGTTACTTAAGCGGTTGGTTGCGCAGGCGGTGGTCTTCCACATTTGGAGAGAAAGGAACACAAGACACCATATGGCTATCTCCTCTACCCCAGATTGCATTCTCGGGATTATCGATCGAACCATCCGTGATATCCTGCTTGCGAGGAATAGAAGAAGACCTTCTTCCCTCCTCTCTACTTGGTTTACTTATTGCTAATTGTAAAACTTGTTGTCTAGCTCACTTTTAGGTTCCACTCGTAGCTTTTTTACTTTTTTTGGAGCTCGAGTCAAACTAGTTGCTACGCCAAGCTTTGTAAGAAAACATTCCGTATTTTGGTATAAGAATTTACATTTTATCAAATTTTTTTTTTTTTTTTATGAATATTAGGCATGCATGGTATATATACAGGGAACCATGTTTTTAAAAAAAGAGGAAGAAATGGTTCATCATTCATTGGTGATAAGAGACCTATATATAAAACCACATTTTATTTCGTTGAAATTTAGAACGATAAGATTTGGTTAATTATAGGTTACATATACTTATAAAATAGGAAATGGGTTATCATCATATATATTATCACTAAGCAAATCTTATCAAAGGTCCGGTTCAAAGTAGCTATAAAACAAGGATCACATATTCAAGCAAGTCTCATAAATAGTAGAGTTTGAGATTCTAAGGACATTATTATACCTAAATCAAAATTCCACTTAGAGTACTAAACCGGATCAAAAAGCAAGGAGAATCAAACCAACTCCTCAATCGCAGTCTTGAGAGCTCGGTTAAGGAGAAGGTTGCGATGAGGAAGCTTGAGGTTTGACATCGGCGATGTATCGTGAGTGTTAAGCCATCTCTTAATAGCTTCTGCTTCGTACGTATGTCCATCTGCTGTAAAATGTGGCTCTTTCATAACATCCTGCGAAAATATAAACCAAAACACTCAACATAATACCACTAAGTCTAAGAGATTGAGTGTGATGTTAGTTAGGGCTTGCCTGTGTGATAGGGCAGTAAAACGAGGATGGAAGTTCACGCGGTTCTGATTGCTTCATTGTGAGTTCTTGCACTGATTTGAGAGCATTGTCCCTCTCTTCTTTCATCGCATCCGCATGTTGGTTGTAAGTTTCGAGTAGTCCTTTAACTATCACAAGCTCTTGTTTGCTTCTAGAAAGAGTATCCTCTGTTTCTTTCCTCACATTTGACTCTTCGTTGTACTTTTCCTGCCAAGTTCTGACCTGTGAAGTCAGGCTCTCTTGTTCTATGTTGCAGGTTTCAAGCACTAGCATCATCTCCTCCAACTCTTCTCGTTCTTTCTCCAGTAAAGTTTCTGATTCTTTCCTTAGAATCGACTCGCTATTGTACTTGCTCTCGAGCTCCTCGTTCTTTAAACGCATCTCCTCATGTTCGTTTTCAAGATTATGGAGTTGAAGCTTTACCTTCTCTAACGTTTCCCATTCTTTAGCAAACGCATATTCTGTTTCTTTCCTAAGTTGCAACTCCTCTTGGTGCTTTTGCTCCAAAGCTTGAGTTTGTAATTGCAATTTACCTTGCTCTTCCTTGTAAGACTCAAGTAG
>LT669791.1:2480856-2581009 GCA_900128785.1 Arabis alpina | reverse complement strand
CATGATGAAATGTATTCTAAATAGAAGCTAAACTATTTTGGCTATTTGGTATGGTGAAAGAGTATCTAACTAAACCAACAATACAAATTTAATTTTTTGGGAAAATATTTCAAAACTCAAAGGCTATAACCCACAAATTTCAAATAACTAGTACGGTTTGATGTTAATTCAAAACAATGAAGAAATGGGTCTCAAAAATAAAAGTATAAAATATTTTGATCTTGGTATGGTGATAGAGTATCTAATTAAACCAACAAAATAAATTTTATTTTTTTTTGAAAATAATTTCAAAACTCAAAGGCTATAACCCACAAATTTCAAATAACTAGTACGGTTTGATGTTAATTCAAAAACATGATGAAATGTATTCTAAATAGAATCTTAACTATTTTGGCTATTTGGTATGGTGAAAAAGTATTTAACTAAACCAACAAATACAAATGCAATTATTTTGGGAAAATATTTCAAAACTCAAAGGATATAACCCACAAATTTCAATTAACTAGTACGGTTTGATGTAAATTCAAAACGAATGAAGAAATTTGTCTAAAATAAAGCTAAATATTTGAATCTTTGGTATGGTGATAGGTATCTAATTAAACCAACAAATATAAATTTTATTTTTTTTGAAAATATTTCAAAACTCAAAGGCTATAACCCATAAATTTCAAATAACTAGTACGTTTTGATGTTAATTCAAAAACATGATGAAATGTATTATAAATAGAAGCTAAACTATTTTGGCTATTTGGTATGGTGAAAGAGTATCTAACTAAACCAACAAATGTAAATTTATTTTTTTGTGAAAATATTACAAAACTCAAAGGCTATAACCATAAATTTCAATTCACTAGTACGGTTTGATGTTAATTCAAAAACATGATGAAATGTGTTCAAAATAGAAGCTAAAATATTTTGGCTATTGTAATGGTGAAAGAGTATCTAACTAAACCAACAAATACAAATACAATTTTTTGGGAAAATATTTCAAAACTCAAAGGCTATTACCCACAAATTTCAAATAACTAGTACGGTTTGATGTTAATTCAAAACAAATGAAGAAATTTGTCTCAAATAAAAGCTAAAATATTTTGAATCTGTGGTATGGTGACAGAGTATCTAATTAAACCAGCAAATATAACTTTTATTTTTTTGAAAATATTTCAAAACTCAAAGGCTATAACCCACAAATTTCAAATAACTAGTACGATTTGATGTTAATTAAAAAACATGATGAAATGTATTCTAAATAGAAGCTAAACTATTTTGGATATTTGGTATGGTGAAAGAGTATCTAACTAAACTAACAAATACAAAAGCAATTTTTTGGGAAAATATTTCAAAACTCAAAGGCTATAACCCACAAATTTCAAATAACTAGTACGGTTCTATTTTAATTCAAAAACATGATGAAGTGTATTATAAATAGAAGCTAAACTATTTTGGCTATTTGGTATGGTGAAAAGTATCTAACTAAACTAACAAATACAAATGCAATTTTTTGGGAAAATATTTCAAAACTCAAAGGCTATAACCCACAAATTTCAATTTACCAATTTGGTTTGATGATAATTCAATAATATGATGAAATGTGCTAAATAGAAGCTAAACTATTTTTGCTATTTGGTATGGTGAAAGAGTATCTAACTAAACCAACAAATACAAATGCAAGTTTTTGGGAAAATATTTCAAAACTTAAAGGCTATAACCCACAAATTTTAAATAACTAGTACGGTTTGATGTTAATTCAAAAAGATGATGAAATGTGTTCAAAATAGAAGCTAAAATATTTTGCTATTTGGTATTTTGAAAGAGTTTGAAGTTAAACCAAACAAATGCAAATTTATTTTTTTGGGAAAATATTTCAAAACACAAAGGCTATATCCCACAACATTCAAATAACTAGTATGGTTTGATGTTAATTCAAAAACATGATGAAATGTGTTCAAAATAGAAGCTAAAATATTTTGGCTATTTGGTATGGTAAAAGAGTATCTAACTAAACCAACAAAAACAAATGCAATTTTTGGGAAAATATTTCAAAACTCAATGGCTATATAACCCGCAAATTTCAAATCATACGGTTTGATGTTAATTCAAAAAGATGATAAAATGTGTTCAAAATAGAAGCTAAACTATTTTGGCTATTTTCTATGTTGAAAAAGTTTGTAATTAAACCAACAAATGCAAATTTATTTTTTTGGGAAAATATTTCAAAACACAAAGGCTATTACCCACAAATTTCAATTAACTAGTACGGTTTGATGTTAATTCAAAAACATGATGAAATGTGTTCAAAATAGAAGCTAAACTATTTTGGCTATTTGGTATGGTGAAATAGAATCTAATTAAACTAACAAATGCAAATTTATTTTTTTGGAAAATATTTCAAAACTCAAAGGCTATAACCCACAAATTTCAAATCATACGGTTTGATGTTAATTCAAAACGATGATGAAATGTGTTCTAAATAGAAGCTAAACTATTATGGCTATTTGGTATGTTGAAAGAGTTTGTAATTAAACCAACAAATGCAAAAAAAAAATTTTGGAAATTATTTCAAAACACAAAGCCTATAACTGACAAATTTCAATTAACTAGTGCGGTTTGATGTTAATTCAAAAACATGATGAAATGTATTCAAAATAGAAGCTAAATTATTTTGGCTATTTGGTATGGTGAAAGAGTATCTAACCAAACCAATATATACAAATTTCATTTTTTGGGAAAATATTTCAAAACTCAAAGGCTATAACCCCCAAATTTCAATCACTAGTACGGTTTGATGTTAATTCAAAAACATGATGAAATGTGTCCAAAATAGAAGCTAAACTATTTTGGCTATTTTGTATGGTGAAAGAGTATCTAATTAAACCAACAAATGCAAATTTATTTTTTGGGAAAATATTTCAAATCTTAAAGGCTACCCACAAATTTCAAATAACTAGTACCGTTTGATGTTAAAAAGGATGATGAAATGTGTTCAAAATTGAAGCTAAACTATTTTGGCTATTTGGTATGGTGAAAGAGTATCTAACTAAACCAACAAATACAAATGCAATTTTTTGGGAAAATATTTCGAAACTTAAAGGATATAACCCACAAATTTTAAATAACTAGTACAGTTTGATGTTAATTCAAAACAAATGAAGAAATTTGTCTCAAATAAAAGCTAAAATATTTGGAATCTTTGGAATATTTATAGAGTATCTAATTAAACCAATAAATATAAATTTCATTTTTTTTTTAAATATTTCAAAACTCAAAGGCTAACCCACAAAATTCAAATAACTAGTATGGTTTTATATTAATTCAAAAACATGATGAAACGTATTCTAAATAGAAGCTAAACTATTTTGGCTATTTGGTATAGTGAAAGAGTATCTAACTAAACCATAATATATACAAATTTAACAATTTGGGAAAATATTTCAAAACTCAAAGGCTATAACCCACAAATTTCAAATAACTAGTACGGTTTGATGTTAATTCAAAAAGATGATGAAATGTGTTCAAAATAGAAGCTTAACTATTTTGGCTATTTAGTATGGTGAAAGAGTATCTAATTAAACCAACATATGCAAATTTATTTTTTTGGGAAAATATTTCAAAAATTTCAATTAACTAGTACGGTTTGATATTAATTCAAAAATATGATGAAATGTGTTCAAAATAGAAGCTAAACTGTTTTAGCTATTTGGTATGGTGAAAGAGTATCTAACTAAACCAACAAATACAAATGCAATTTTTTGGGAAAATATTTTAAAACTCAAAGGATATAACCCACAAATTTCAATTAAATAGTACGATTTGATGTTAATTCAAAAACATGATGAAATGTGTTCAAAATAGAAGCTCAACTATTTTGGCTATTTGGTATGGTGAAAGAGTATCTAACTAAACCAACAACCACAAATGAAATTTTTTGGGAAAATATTTCAAAACTCAAAGGTATAACTCACAAATTTCAATTAACTAGTGCGGTTTGATGTTAATTCAAAAACATGATGAAATGTATTCAAAATAGAAGCTACATTATTTTGGCTATTTGGTATGGTGAAAGAGTATCTAACTAAACCAACATACACAAATTTCATTTTTTGGGAAAATATTTAAAACTCAAAGGCTATAACCAACAAATTTCAATCACTAGTACGGTTTGATGTTAATTCGAAAACATGATGAAATGTGTTCAAAATAGAAGCTAAACTATTTTGCCTATTTTGTATGGTGAAAGAGTATCTAACTAAACCAACAAATACAAATTTATTTTTTTGTAAAAATATTTCAAAACTCAAAGGCTATAACCCACAAATTTTAAATAACTAGTACGGTTTAATGTTAATTAAAAAACATGATGAAATGTATTTTAAATAGAAGCTTAACTATTTTGGCTATTTGGTATGATGAAAGAGTATCTTACTAAACAAACAATTACAAATACAATTTTTTAGGAAAATATTTCAAAACTCAAAGGCTATTACCCACAAATTTCAAATAACTAGTACGATTTGATGTTAATTAAAAAACATGATGAAATGTATTCTAAATAGAAGCTAAACTATTTTGGATATTTGGTATGGTGAAAGAGTATCTAACTAAACCAACAAATTCAAATTTATTTTTTTGGGAAAATATTTCAAAAATTTCAATTAACTAGTACGGTTTGATATTAATTCAAAATTATGATGAAATGTGTTCAAAATAGAAGCTAAACTGTTTTAGCTATTTGACATGGTGAAAGAGTACCTAACTAAACCAACAAATACAAATGCAATTTTTTGGGAAAATATTTCAAACCTCAAAGGATATAACCCACAAATTTCAATTAACTAGTACGGTTTGATGTTAATTCAAAAATATGATGAAATGTGTTCAAAATAGATGCTAAACTATTTTGGTTATTTGTTATGCTGAAATAGTATCTAAATAAACCAACAAATACAAATGCAATTTTTTTGGGAAAATATTTCAAAACTCAAAGGCTATAACCCACAAATTTCAAATAATACGGTTCAAAAAGATGATGAAATGTGTTCAAAATAGAAGCTAAACTATTTTTGCTACTTGGTATGTTGAAAGAGTTTTTATTTAAAATAACAAATGCAAATTTATTTTTTTGGGAAAATATTTCAAAACACAAAGGCTATAACCAACAAATTTCACTTAACTCGTATGGTTTGATGTTAATTAAAAAACATGATGAAATGTGTTCAAAATAGAAGCTAAACTATTTTGGCAATTTGGTAAGGTGAAAGAGTATCTAACTAAACCAACAACTCCAAATGAAATTTTTTGGGAAAATATTTCAAAATTCAAAGGCTATATAACTCACAAATTTCAATTAACTAGTACGGTTTGATGTTAATTCAAAAAGATGATTAAATGTGTTCAAAATAGAAGCTAAACTATTTTGGTTATTTTGTATGGTGAAAGAGTATCTAATTAAACCAACAACTGCAAATTTATTTTTTTGGGAAAATATTTCAAAACTCAAAGGCTATAACCCACAAATTTCAATTAACTAGTACGGTTTGATGTTAATTCAAAAACATGATGATATGTGTTCAAAATAGAAGCTAAACTATTTTGGCTATTTGGTATGGTGAAAGAGTATCTAACTAAACCAACAAATACAAATGCAATTTTTTGGGAAAATATTTCAAAACTCAAAGGCTATTACCCACAAATTTCAAATAACTAGTACGATTTGATGTTAATTCAAAAACATGAAGAAATGTGTTCAAAATAGAAGCTAAATTATTTTGGCTATTTGGTATGGTGAAAGAGTATCTAACTAAACCAACAACTACAAATGAATTTTTTTGGGAAAATATTTCAAAACTCAAAGGCTATAACTCACAAATTTCAATTAACTAGTGCGGTTTGATGTTTATTCAAAAAGATGATGAAATGTGTTCAAAATAGAAGCTAAACTATTTTGGCTATTTGGTATGGTGAGAGAGTATCTAATTAAACCAACAACTGCAAATTTATTTTTTTGGGAAAATATTTCAAACTCAAAGGCTATAACCAACAAAATTCAATTAACTAGTACGGTTTGATATTAATTCAAAAACATGATGAAATGTGTTCAAAATAGAAGCTAAACTGTTTTGGCTATTTGGTATGGTGAAAGAGTATCTAACTATACCAAAAAATACAAATGCCATTCTTTGGGAAAATATTTCAAAACTCAAAGGCTATAACCCACAAATTTCAAATAACTAGTACGGTTTGATTGTAATTCAAAAACATGATGAAATGTATTCTAAATAGAAGCTTAAATATTTTGGCTATTTAGTATGGTGAAAGAGTATCTAACTAAACCAACAAATACAAATGCAATTTTTTGGGAAAATATTTCAAAACTCAAATGATGTAACCAACAAATTTCAAATAATACGGTTTGATGTTAATTCAAAAACATGATGAAATGTGTTCAAAATATAAGCTAAACTATTTTGGCTATTTGGTATGGTGAAAGAGTATCTAACTAAACCAACAAATACAAATGCAATTTTGTTGGGAAAATATTTCAAAACTCAAAGGTTATAACCCACAAATTTCAAATAATACGGTTTGATGTTAATTTAAAAAGATGATGAAATGTGTTCAAAATAGAAGCTAAACTATTATGGCTATCTGGTATGTTGAAAGAGTTTGTAATTAAACCAACAAATGCAAAAAAAAAAATTTGGAAAATATTTCAAAACACAAAGGCTATAACTCACAAATTTCAATTAACTAGTGCGGTTTGATGTTAATTCAAAAACATGATGAAATGTATTCAAAATAGAAGCTAAATTATTTTGGCTATTTTGTATGGTGAAAGAGTATCTAACTAAACCAACATATACAAATTTCATTTTTTGGGAAAATATTTCAAAACTCAAAGGCTATAACCCACAAATTTCAATCACTAGTACGGTTTGATGTTAATTCAAAAACATGATGAAATGTGTTCAAAATAGAAGCTAAACTATTTTGGATATTTGGTATGGTGTAAGAGTATCTAACTAAACCAACAAATACAAATGCAATTTTTTGTGAAAATATTTCAAAACTCAAAGGCTATAACCCACAAATTTCAAATAACTAGTACGGTTTGATGTTAATTCAAAAAGATGATGAATGTGTTCAAAATAGAAGCTAATTTATTTTTGCTATTTGGTATGTTGAAAGAGTATCTAATTAAACCAACAAATGCAAATTTATTTTTTTGAGAAAATATTTCAGAACTCATAAGCTATAACCCACAAATTTTAATTAACTATTATGGTTTGATGTTAATTCAAAAACATGATGAAATGTGTTCAAAATAGAAGCTAAACTATTTTGGCTATTTGGTATGGTGATAGAGTATCTAATTAAACCAACAAATGCAAATTAATTTTTTTGGAAAATTATTTCAAAACTCGAAAGCTATAACTTACAAATTTCAATTAACTAGTACGGTTTGATGTTAATTCAAAAACATGATGAAATGTGTTCAAAATAGAAGCTAAACTATTTTGGCTATTTGGTATGGTGAAAGAGTTAAACCAACAAATACAAATGCAATTTTTTGGGAAAATATTTCAAAACTCAAAGGCTATAACCCATAAATTTCAAATAACTAGTACGGTTTGATTTAATTCAAAAGGATGATGAAATGTGTTCAAAATAGAAGCTAAAATATTTTGGCTATTTGGTATGATACGAGTTTCTTTGTTGTTACGATCTCATAGAGACGTTTGCTGTAAGATTCAAAAAGCCCTTTGAGGATTGGTGAAAAAAAATTGTTGTGCCTCAGTTGGCTCTTGTACGTGCTCTCGAAGTCCTTAGCCTTGATAGACATATCATCATGTTTGATTTTGAGATTTCCTAGTCGAAGCTTTACTTTATCTAACTTTTCCTTTTCTCTAAGAAGAACGGCTTCTGTTTCTTTCCTAATACGCAACTTCTCTCGATGCTTTTGCTCCAAAGCTCTATCTTGCTCTTTCTTGTTACGCTCAAGTATCCGTTTCATCTTCTCTACTTCTTCGTTTGCTGTAGCGAGTGCTTCTTCTGCTTCTTTCCTAAGTTTCACTTCGTCGTTACTCTCGAACTCCTCAGCCTTAACACAAATATTCTCACGCTTTTGAGATCTCATGGACTAATTTCTCTAACTTTAAATTCTCTTGGCGCTTTTGCTCCAAAGCATTATCACGCTCAAGTAGTAACCCTTTCAACTTCTCTACTTCTTCTTTCTCCATAGCAAGTGCTTCTTCTGTTTCCTTCCTAAGCTTCACTTCGTCGTTGTATCTCCTCTCCATTTTTGCAGCCTGTAAATCAAAGCTAGGGTTTAGAGAGATATTGCAAACGATTATGCTTTTCGACCAAAAGATTCATCTCTAAGATCGCAAAACTAAAAGTCTAAAAGGCAAGGCAAACCTGAATTTGAGTCTTTCCAAAGGTAAGGCAGAGAGATCCAAAAATCCAAAAGGTAAAGCAAATAGAATGAGTACTAGATGATGGTTTTATTATATACACAATTTTTTTTAAGACTCACCATATTATTTCCATTATTCAGAGTATCTTAATTATCAGTTATGCTAGTTTTCTTTATATCTAGCAATATTTTTCTTTTCAGTTTTTTAGAGTTTTCCCTTTTCTCCAATGATCCGTAGCCTACTATAATTATAGTTTTCATGAAATAAAAATATAACATATAACAGATAGCTAGAATATATATAATATTCGCCATATTTAAACAAGGTTTTTGCTTAAAGTTTGTCTTGATATATAAAAACTTTAGAAACGTAAACTGGATAACAAAATCAAGCAAGGCTCATAAAATAGTAGAGTTAGAGATTCTAAGGACGTTATTATTGTAGGACGACCTTAATCAAATTTCAATTTAGACTAGTCTGGATCCACATTTTGCAGCCGATGGATTCACGTACGAAGCAGAATCTATTAGGAGATGGTTTGGCACAGGTAGCTATACCTCGCCAATGACAAATATCAAGCTTCCTCACCGAGTGTGCTGACAAATATCATGACCTCCTGCGAATATATCAACCCAAAAAATATTAGAGGAATTCTGGAAAAATATCTTTTTTGAGTTTAAAATTTTGAAAAATACCTTCTTTTGATTTTGTTTTTGAAAACTATACTTTTGAAAGAAATTTATTAAAATGTCCTCTACAAAGAGAAAAAATCGTATTTAAAAATAGAAAACGTTTTTCAAAATTGACAAATGTTTTTAACAAATACTAAAATATTTTCTTCAATAGTTCTTTTCAAATAAAATTATCGAGTTACTCTTATAATTTATACAAATACAAATTTTATCTATATTAAAATAATTGAACCAATCAAACTAATAACAAACTAAATGCTAACTTTATTAAAGAATTTTGAAAACTTATATTATACACAAACGTAATTTTGAAAACAACTATTTTCTAATGATCAACTATGCATTATGAAATTATAAAATGAGAATAGTTTAACCTAACTTAATAAGTGCACAAAATCTTATATACTTTGCCTCTTTGATAAAAACTTAATTCGATAAACAAAACGATTTTTTTTGTCTCATTAGGTTAGAATACAACAAATCATATCGAAAAAGTAATATGTAATTAATGATTAAATTGTGATTACACAAATTATAAGACAAAATGGTTTTGGTAATAAAACGAAACACATAAGTTAGCGTAATATTAAGGTTGTAAATTTTAAATTCAAATTCGTGTAATTTCATTTATCAACTATGTCATTTTTAAATTTAAATGGGAATTAAATAGTCTTATCACATTATAGAAGAGGTAATTTTCAAAATACTTTAGAATTAGGGTATTTTACAAAATTGTAAACTCAAATAGTGTATTTTAAAAAAAAAACCAAAATATTGCTAGTCTAAGAGACTGAGTGTGCTGCAAGTTATCTTATTCTGAAGATATTGGCTTGCCTTTTTGATAGGGCAGAGAAACGATGGTGGAATTTCATGCTCTTTCGATTGCTTCATTGTGAGTTCTTGCACTGATTTGAGAGCATTGTCCCTCTCTTCTTTCAGTTTCGAGTAGTCCTTTAACTATCTCAAGCTCTTGTTTGTTTCTAGAAAGAGTATCCTCTGTTTCTTTCCTCACATTCGACTCCTGCCAAGTCCTGACCTGTGAAGTCAAGCTCTCTTGTCCTATGTTGCAGGCTTCAAGTAGTGATCATCTCCTCCAACTCTTTTCTTTCTTTCTCCAGCGCGGTTTCTGATTCTTTCCTTAGAATTACCTCGCTATTGTACTTGCTCTCGAGCTCCTCATTCTTTAAACGCATATCCTCATGTTCATTTTCAAGATTTTGGAGTTGAAGCTTTACCTTCTCTAACGTTTCCCATTCTTTAGCAAAAGCATATCTGTTTCTTTCCTTAGTTGCAACTCCTCTTGGTGCTTTGGCTCCAAATCTTGATTTTGTAATTGCAATTTATCTTTATCTTCTTTGTAAGACTCAAGTAGCTGTTTAAACATCTCTAGCTCTTCAATTTTTCTAGCAAGTGCATCCTCTGCTTCTTTTCTAAGCCTGACTTCATCATTTGTATTTGCTCTCCATTATAAGCAAGTTCCACTTATCTGGTGTGGCCCATTTATGTCAATTACTGAGGCCCATTAATAGACAAAAGATACTAGAGAATGGAGGTTATTTTGTATATATTTTTAAAATTTCGAACTTTCATTGTTATTGGTGGTATAGATTTTTAAGTTCTCAATTAAATTTATTGTTATTAGTTTGAAGATATTTATATTCTATTTAAAATCCCTTGTTATTGGAGAATTCTAGTTTAAATTGATTCTCTAATTCTAAGTAAAATTCATTGTTATTGGTTTGAAAATTTTAATATTCTATTTAAAATTCCTTGTTATATTATGTAAAAAGTCTAGTTATTATTGATTTTATAATTCTATTAAAATCTCATGTCACTGCAATATGAATTATATGCATTTTTTGTACAGTTTTGTTTTCATCAATATAGATCACGGCATATCTCTTCACAGTAACTAAACTTTTATGTATGTAAACAAGAGACTAATGAGAAAAAAGAGAGGAGGAGAGGAAGAAGAAGCAAGATAAAGCAATGGGCAAAGTAACAAGAAGAAAAACCAAACTTGTTTGTCTTCTTAATTGTATGAAGAGATCAAGTCTCTGCTCGAATGGAGCCAATGGTAACCCCTGGAGGAACTAGCTTTAGCACATATTTTACATATGATTCAGATTTTTCACAATGATTTCAAAATAGTAATCTAATCTAGGCAACCAGAAAAATTACAGATTGTATAAGATACCATAAATTAGATTCTTTAGAAGAAGTTGCCAAGAAAATTTCTTGACCTCTTTCTATCAACGTTTGATTTGGTATTTGACGAGTTTGTGCTTACTTATTCTCTTGATCTAAAGTTGATTTCACATTTTTTCTTGTGCTAGAAGTCGAATTCACACCTGCTGAAGCGAGATGTTTATAAGATTCTGCTATTGTTAGTTGCGTTGTACAATCTAGTAGATAGGGTATCTTTTTGTTAGAAATCTAGAAAAGTGCTTGATCAAATTTTCATAATAATATAGAAGATCAACGACATGCGAAGATATATAACCAAATCAATCCAAGAAAAAAAAAAGCATAACACACAAGTGCAACAACTATTAGTAGATATATCAAGTAGACATGTTTATAACAACTATTAGTAGATATGATAGTGAACAAGCCAGATTAGGAGAAACCAAAGTACATAATGGCAAGGATGCATGTGACAACAGAATAAAAACAAGAAAATGATGAGCTAAAGAAGAACTTCACAAACAAAACTTTAAGAAAAACTAAAATCTTAATAACTCTTAATAAATCATTTAAAACTCTGAATTAGCTTATCTTTTTAATTGATTTTCATAGAGTTAATTGATTTCAAAAATTGAAAGATTACACTCTTTAATTGGGTATTTCGTGTGGCCCACGTACACAAATAATAAGCCCATTAAAGGAATAAACAGATAGAGAGGCAAAGAGAGACATTTTTCTACTCCACAGGGACAATGGCGAGAGCAGCTTGTACTAGTGTCGTTACAGCTCTCACTTCAAAGTCTCTTCTTTTCAGAACCCATCATCAGTTTCTCTTCTCAGGTACTAATTCCAAGTTCGTCGGAGTTTTAACATTGGAGAAGAAACGATGTTTTTCTTCCAAAGTAAGTATGAGTTTGAAAGCTGGAATCGTTGGTCTACCCAACGTAGGGAAATCAACACTCTTTAACGCCGTCGTAAGTAGTCGGAGAAGATACTTTGTTCTGTTTTTGTGTTCTTGGTTTTTTGTTTCTTTGAGGCATTTTATCAAACACCTTGTAGGTTGAGAATGGAAAAGCTCAAGCTGCTAATTTTCCGTTTTGTACGATTGAGCCTAATGTTGGTATTGTTGCTGTTCCTGATTCTCGTCTTCAAGTTCTCTCTAAACTTAGTAGTTCTCAGAAAATTGTTCCTGCTTCTATTGAGTTTGTTGACATTGCTGGTCTTGTTAAAGGAGCTAGTCAAGGCGAAGTGAGTACATTCATTTCATTTCTCCTATCTCTCTTTTGATCTGAATTTGTGTTTTAAACTTACAAGTTTGAGTGTTTTTGTGTGTAGGGTTTAGGTAACAAGTTCTTATCTCACATTCGAGAAGTTGATTCTATCCTCCAGGTTTCATTTCTCCTCTACTTGTTCAGAGTTGTGTTCTTTTTTCCCCCTCAGTGATTGCTCTAATGTTCATTGTGTTTTGATTTTAGGTGGTGAGATGTTTTGAGGACGATGACATTATTCATGTGAATAACAAAGTTGATCCCAAGTCTGACATTGATGTCATCAATCTCGAGCTTATCTTCTGCGACTTGGATCAGGTACACTGAGAGGCAATCTTTCCTCACTCGTGTTTCAATGTTCAATTTCTTGTTTATTTCTCGAGCTATTGCACTTGCGTGAACACACTCTGTTTACTTGATATTCGAGCTGATTTACACCTTTTTGCAAGCTATGCAGATTGGTAAAAGGATTGAGAGACTTAAGAAAGGGAAGGCCAAGGATTCACAATCCAAGAACAAGGTAAAGTTCTACGAGAAATCTCAGACATTTTATAACCTGGTCTGCTGGAATTGACAAGAGTGTGTGGCATTCTGTGACACAGGAGGAAGCTGAAAAATCTGCTTTGGCAAGAATTGAGGAGGCTCTTCTGGAAGGAAAACCTGCAAGGTCAGTTGCGTTGAATGATCTCGAGACGGAAGTGGTAAAACATCTCTGCTTGCTTACAATGAAGCCTATGATCTACGTGGCAAATGTTGCGGAAACTGATCTTGCTGAGCCGGAGAAGAATACTTTTGTTCAAGAGGTGAAGGGTCTTTCTTCGGATTTGCAATCTGGACATGTGGTTGTTTCAGCACAGGTCAGGAGCATTGTCTAGTTACATCTTATGCGTTGAGGTTTTCGTATCTGTGTTTTCCTTACACTTCTTGAAGAATCTTCCTTTCGTAGGTTGAGTCTGAGTTAACCGAACTTCCTCTTGAAGAACGGATAGAGTATTTGAACTCTCTAGGTGTTAGCGAAAGTGGCCTCGGGAATCTTATCAGGGCAACATACAGTCTGCTAGGTTTGCAGACGTACTTCACTTCTGGTGAAAAGGTAAAGAACACATACAAATACTCAAATCACACAGAAACTTATATTTTGAAACATGTTCTCTAAAATGTTCATTATCTACTGCAGGAAACAAGAGCATGGACAATACACGCAGGTTAGTATCCAATGAGTAGGGCTCTCTTAATGCATTTTGTCCGAGGAATATGAAGTAATTCGGTGGAAACTTCTGTTAATACAGGCATGACTGCACCACAAGCTGCTGGTGTCATTCACTCTGACTTTGAGAAGGGTTTTATTAGAGCTGAGACTGTAAGCAATTTTATTCTCTTAAAGAAACTCATCTGTAACTAGTCATACTCCTATTCTGAACATATGAAAATTGGAAAAATTGGAAGCTTCAACTGTCCAGTATTTTGCTTTGATATGAACGTGGACATCATCTCTATCGGTTTTTCCTTCAGGTTGCATATGACGATTTTGTCTCTGCTGGATCACTTGCCGCAGCAAGAGAGAAAGGACTTGTGAGTTTCCTTCTCATGTCCCTAGCTTGAACTGCTTCTTAACGAAATAACTCATGATTCTCTTTCTCACTTGGGAGTTTTTTTTTAAATTTGATTTGTTTTGCAGTTGAGATCAGAAGGTAAAGAGTACATTGTAAAAGAAGGAGATGTGATGCTTTTCCGCTTCAACGTATAACAGAACCCTGGGATCTCTGGTTACAGAACATCATAGGTTGTCTTTTGGCACGTCTTTGATGACATTGAGTTTCATTTCTTCTCTTGATTTTGCAACATATAGTGTGGTATATCTTTCATTTGATTTTTTTACACTCGGAGCTAGATAGTTATTTCATATATGAAACAAAAGATGAGATTGGCAAAACTAGTGTCTTGTAAACAATCATTATAATGAATTATCATATTTAGATTCTTCTTTTGTGGGTTTTTTTTATATAGTTTGGCTGAAATAGGTTTGACTCGCAAGATGCAAGCAATTTGATTTGCTGACCACTTGGTTTTTTTTGCTACACAAAACGAGAAAATAACTAACTCTCAAATTTTATTCAGTACAAAAGCAAAAGAATGTAATTACTATACAAAAATCAAACGTAATAGAAACCAATTACACACAATGAGAAATATCAACTCCAAAAAGAAATAGTAACGAATGTAGACAAAGAGATCAATCTCTAGAAGACACAATCCAAAACGCAGCAGCAACACATTGCAGCTAAACTGCAAAGAGAAAACAAAACAATCCTCAATATACCAAAGAAATAAATAAGGTGAATAACTATATGATATGGTACATAGGTGACAAAGATTTTAAAAAATTACCATCCACGTAAAAATCCACCACTGCCTTTGCTCTGTGACTGATGAGGCTGCACAGTTTCAAGAGAGTCCTCCTTCGTCATCACCGGATAACCCATCAGTGGCGGCGCAGTCACATACGGTTTCTCTGTCTTCATTTCTACATATACAAACATTGGTCCAATTAATTACCGCTAAACGAACATTAACATATATATCAATAACACTTGTATTCTATATGTATAAGAATGTCTCACCGTGTTGCTGAGCCATTTATGTAATGTATAGTGGAGATGTTAGGACCAGAGAGCTGAAAATGAATGATAGTTTTTGTTTTTGCTAATGTGATATTTTTGAAAGGCTTCAAGTGTCTCTGTATTTATACATTTCTGATATTTTGCTTCTCGTTTAAGACATTATTAATTAGTAGGTAGATGGCCTGATCGTGGAAACTTCCGGTTTCTCGCCGACCAACGACCACATAACGCGTTTCAAAGCTCTTGCACTGGTCGTCTCCGAAGTTTCCAGGTCAAACAAGCGTTTCCTCGCCGGCGTTTTGAAAATGAACTTTTACGGCCCTTAATTTAATCATTTGGGCCTTATATCGAGATCATAAACTAATAGAGACCACACTTGGGTACCAAAGACTTTGAGGAGATTGATTGGCTGGATGAGTAAGCATATAATAAAATAAAAAGTCAAAATTTATTATTCTAAGAACTTTCCAAAATACCAAGGAGCTAGCATACAAATAAGACGTAGACGTTTTGACATTAAGACAAAAAAAATGAATGAAATTGTGTTTCAAATAAAAATTAAACTCCTTCGACTAGTTACAATGATAAAGGGGTCTCTCACGAAGCATATAAACCAAATTTACTTTTCTATATAATTTTAGAAAACTCAAAGGTGTTAGCCTATAAAATTTGAATAAATTTAGGTGTTAATAAAATAGTGTTTCAAATATGTAGTAATTAAACTATTTAGACTAGTTCCCAACTTATCATAATAAAGGGTCTCTCATAAAATTTAGAAACCAATTTTTTTTTTTTAATACAACTTTTGAAAACACAGTTTGCGTAAATTTAGGTGTTTTGATATTAACACAAAACAAAATGAATAAAATAGTGTTTCTAGTATAAATTAAACGATTGATTTCGGTCTTATATCCAAATCACAAATGAGAATAATACATACTAGAGCACCATTTTGTTATGGTTTCTAGATTCCCAATGCGTCTGCTAAAATTGGTTTTTTCACTCAGCCTTATTTCTAACTAAATTGGACAATAAACAAAATCTTATTCAGATCAATGAATAGTACTCAGTTTCATTCAAGAATATAGGATCCACTTGTTTTATCGATAACAAGAATCAACCATTACAAGTCTTTTCTTCTTGTGTTTATCTATAAATTGCTATGTGATCAGAATGCACATCACAGATTATCCCTGCTTCCTAATTAATTCAAACTCAAGAGATTCTCATATTCCCTTAACCAAAGTCTCTTCCTAAACTCTAGACCAGTAAGTTACTCAGCGATTTGGCCTAGATACAAACATCTCAAGCACGAATAAATACGAGTAAAATAGTGCAGCAAATTGTGCAAAAACAGTGATAATAAAAGTTCTCAACTAAAAGTAAAACATTCAGAGGGGATGGCCAAAGATAAAGTCATCAATCCATCATAGTACCAAAACAGTAAACTTAAAACAAAAGACTGACAAAAATAAGGTAGTAGCGAGAGAGAGTAATATCCAGCAAAATGGAACCAAGAGTAAGAGAGAACAAAGAGTTTGTCTTGGTGGTGATGAAGAGCTTACAGCTTGTCTTCGAACTCGGACAATGGAGTCATCTGTTCCTTCAAACCCTTCCTCTTCCTGATATCAGCAACCAACACTGAAGCTTGAGTACCTGGCTCCAGAGGGTCGGATCCCATCATCTCCCAGTGATCAAACACACACTGTGGGAAGGCCTGTCCAGATGTTGCAGCCCTAAGCTGACTTGAGAAACCAAAAGACTCCACGACTGGCAAGTATGCCTTGATGTTGTACAAGGGTGTTCCTTGCCTCTGCATCTCCTCAAAGACGTGACCACGCTTCTGATTCAGCACACTGTAAATACCTCCAAGAGCTCCCTCTGGTGCTTGGATCTCAACCATGTAAATAGGCTCCATAAGTCTGGGCTTGGCAGTGATCTGGGAAGCGTAGATGACCCTTCTAGCAGTGGGAATAACTTGACCACCACCTCTGTGGATAGCATCAGAATGGAGAACCACATCGCACACCTCGAAACAGATACCTCTCATGTTCTCTTCTCCTAGAGGACCTTCCTTGGACGCCCACTGGAAACCAGCAACAACTGAATCCTTGATTTCATTAAGGTACTGAACTCCCTTACACATGTCAACCACCATGTTAGGTCCGGTGGTTTCAGGTCCAAACGCCCAGATCTTCTTTGCAAGGTCCTTGTCCCATCCAAATTCCTCAGCCAAGATCTTGGATCTGATTTTGGGGTCATCTCTTGGGCCAATACGTCCATCATCAATTGCCTCAGCAAGACCTTCCTCCATTGGTCTGGCCTCCATGTACAAACGGTTATGCTTGTTGGGGGACTTGCTCATCACAGTGCGGATAGATCGCTCAAGGACAGTCTCACGGAATGAGACAACAGGGTCAGACTTGATGATCTCAGCACCACCCATGAAATCATCCTGAAGATCCTTCAAACAGATCTCAAGATGTAATTCTCCAGCACCAGCAACAATGTGTTCACCTGATTCTTCCATTGTGCACACAACCATAGGGTCAGACTTGGCCAACCTCTTGAGTCCCTCAACCAGCTTGGGAAGGTCAGAAGCAACCTTGCACTGAACAGCAACACGCACAACAGGGGACACAGAGAACTTCATGGCACGAATAGGGTGGGCATCAACTTCTTTCTCGTTAGTCAGAGTTGCGTTTTTGGTGATGTACTGATCCAGACCAACCATAGCGACAGTGTTACCACAGGGAACATCTTCAACAGTCTCCTGCCTCTTTCCCATCCAGATGACGGTTCTCTGGACACTCTTGACATACAGATCCTTCTTCTCACCAGGGACAAAGTTGGGACCCATGATCCTGACCTTCATACCAGTGGACACCTTACCAGCAAACACACGACCAAAAGCAAAGAATCTACCCTTGTCAGAGGCTGGAATCATCTTGGAAACGTAAAGCATGAGAGGACCATTAGGATCACAGTTCCTGATGGCATTGGCATACTGATCATCGAGGGGACCTTCATACAGATTCTCAACACGGTACCTCTGAGCAGTGTGGGGAGATGGAAGGTGAAAGATCATCATCTCAAGTAGTGCGGTACTTGCAGGCAACCAGGTCTGCATGACACGCTTCATCAAAGGTTTACCCATCAGCTCCTTCTCATCATTCTTCATCTGAACACCTAGCTTAGCAAGCATAGGCCACAACTTGTCTTTCTGGTCATTCATGCAAGTGGCAATGATCTGCTTGATTGGCTCATAACAGAACTGAACAAACCCACGCTTGCAGGTCGCGGTACCAGTGTTCTTGCTGCTCCATTTCCTGGTAGCAGGGTCAAAGAAGTTCTCACCCCAAAGCCTCTCCATCATCTTAGTTTCGTCAACACCGAACTTGGAAGCGTACATCTTAGCAAAGTTGGTCAGGGTGAAGGCCCATCCGTGAAGACCAGCAGAGAAAGCCACAGTTCCCTTCTCTGGGTAGACCTGAACATCCCCAAGAAGAGGATCCTCGTAAGTGGCCATGATGACGTTAGCGTTCTCAATGACCCTCTGGAAAGTCTGGTAAGCCTCCTCACCATCAACCTGAAGCTCAAGGAAACACCTGTCCATCTTGTTAACAGTCAAGACTGGCCTAATCCTCTCACCAAGGGCCTGACGCAACACTGTCTCGGTCTGGACACAGACACCCTCAATACAATCCACCACCACAAGAGCACCATCAGTAATACGGAGAGCAGCAGTAACCTCAGAAGAAAAGTCAACGTGCCCAGGGGAATCAATCAGATTGATAAGGTATTCGTTACCGTCCCTAGCACCAGTGAAACTCTTCAAGGACTCATCAGTCATCTCATAATAGAGAGAAATACCGGTTGACTTAATTGTAATACCACGTTCTGCTTCATCAGCACGAGTATCAGTCATACGCACATCACCAGCAACCTCTTGTGCAATGATACCAGCAGCAGCAACCAAAGAGTCAGTAAGAGTTGATTTCCCTGTTGTTCAAGACAAACACATATACATTAGTTTAAGTTTAACCAAAGCACAAGACCAAAGAGAAACTCAAGTACTCAACAAATAAGTAACAGTTTGATTAAACACTCAATTTTCAGAACAGATTATAGTAACAAATAAAGCTACTGATCATTTATAACATGCTTCTATCAGAATACTAGAACAGAAACAATAATCAAAACTAAATGAAAGGGCAGAGGAAAGTACCATGGTCGACATGGGCAATAACAGACATATTACGAATGTTGTGTTTATAGTCCATAATCCTACGAAGCTCATCAGCAGTGAACTTCACCTACAAGTCCATAAAAAACATGTATTAAGCTTAGAATCCAGAAACCAAGTAATCATATACAGGTTAAGCATAATGAAATCAGAAGAATAACTTACCATTTTGTCTAACTTTTGATTAACACCTACAAAATCTCTGCAATCACAGATAAAAAGCAATTAAGTTTGTAGCAACAAAATCATACATACTGAGTATATAAACACAAAAGTAGCAACAAAGTCTATTTACAGTAATATATAACAAGATAACAAACAATCATGTGATTCACTACTACTCTATGTACGATCAAAGCAAAAACCAGTAACATATAATCGAGAAAACAATTACGATATTTGTTTAAGAAAGTTTTCGATCGATCGAAGTTTCATATACAATTCAAACAATCTCTAAATACCAGATCTATGTAAACAACGAACAACGAACAACGAATCAAAGGATTGTGAATATAACAGTAATCAAGCAATATGAACATCGATCGGAAGCAAAACTGAGAACGCATCGCTTAATCTAATACCTAGCGATGAGCGGAACAAACACAAGCTCTAATCTATGAACAAAATCAAGCAATCGGAGACTAAAGCATCTACGAGAGAGAGATAAGAGACTAACCAGAGAGGAACGTGAAAGGAAGAGGTGCAAGGAGGCGTTAGAGTAGCACTAAGCTCAATATATAGTCGTCAAGGAGATGCCAAGAGTATATGCTTCTTCGCTTTTAGGGTTTTCTCTCTTCTTACTGGGCCATTTATTAGACTCAGGCCCAATAATTCATTAATTAAATCTTCCGTTGACCATACATAAAGCCCACTCATGAGTGAGATTATATAACCAAATGTGTGTGATTTATATTTAAAGCTTAGATTCTTATACGATTACATGTAAATTTTCCAAGACTTTTCACATCAAAATATTGGTTTAGAACAAGAATTCATCAGAACACAGACTCATTTATTCGTTAATTAACAACTCAACATTGTTTTATGTTTTGGTTATAAGAATTTTGAGTTGCTCAAATCTCGTCTATAGAAATTTAATTAGTAGTGATACAAGGAATCATTATTTAAGCTGATTTGGTTTTCAATATCTATCTTTATACTTCCAAGTACAAAATCATTATAATCCGCCACAAAAATCTCTGGTTTTGTTTTTGTTTTACATGGTGAAGCTGAAGCAAGTTAAAGAGAAAACTAAGGGAGGTAAAAATTGAAATCACTCATGGCTAAATTGGTTATGAAATGAAAAAGAAAGAAGTGATCCTATTCAAGTTGTGTGTACGGTCCAAAGAAGCTATGGTTGGTGCTATCTTTCAACGTCCACTTGTGAGAAGTCCCTTAAACGATATGTAAAGATCACTGTTGTTTGTCCCGAATATCTCTTCCGCTTTCCGTAAAGTTTCCTGGCGATGAAATGAGATGAGTTTTGGATTAAAACTCTTAAAAGATTACAAACAATGAACATTTGTGGTTGAGTAATGAGCAGTATGTAACGAAATTATTACCTCCCGGCTCTGCTTCCTCGCGTTTAGTTCCTTGATGTTAGCTAGAAATGCGCTGAATTGTTCGTAAGACAAACGGCTCCTGCAAACTCAAAAATGCTCCTATCATTCATTCCTAATCACTAATAGTTGTCTCTAGTAGGAGATGTAGAATATTTATTTACCTTGCTTGTCTAAAGAACTCTTTCCCATCAATCCTCGGATGGCGAACTGTAAAAGAGAAGGTGAATGTGGGAGTTTAGATAGATAGAGGCTACAAGTCACATGATATAATAATATTAGTAAAATGATGCATTGTAGAAATGTAAACCTGAAGTAGAATGTGAACGAGGAGGAGAGTTTGGCACTGAAGACTGTTGGCTTGTTGAAGACCACATACGTATATCATAATGTGAAGATGTTGGTGATGCAGCACCAGAGAATTGCTTTGGCGATGAAGCAGTAGAGTAGGTTCTCGGAGACCCACTAGTCGATAAAATCTTTGGTGTTCCGCTTGGAGTAAACCCGGGAGAGAACTGCGGAGTCAATGAGGCTCTTTGCCCGGCTTCACTCAAACCTATTTCATGAAGCATTACACAAACATCAGACTAAAAACTGCATTGAAGGGTTTTTGTTCTTGATTAATGTAAACATTAGAAAATAAGCACACATATATACTTGGCCAATATTTGAGCATATTACACACTTAACTGGCCAAGAATCAAGTAGACATTAGATTCAATCAACAAATATGTTGGCCAAGCTTTTGTTCTTTTGTTGCTACAAACTTAATTGTTGCATAAATCAATCCATCATTACCTTGGTTGTTTGAGTAGGAACCGTGTGCCGATAAGCCATTTGAATTCTCATCTACAATGCATAGAGAGCAGATAACATCAGAGCAAGCATTTCATGAAGAGAGACACATTACACATAAAAACAATGAAAGTCAAAAAGATCAGAAAACAAGAAATGTTACAGTACCTTTGCCTAGAGAAACCATTCTTACATCACTTGTCTCTGTTTGCTGCAAAAGACGAAAGAGTAACTAACAAATGTAACATCATATATTGGTTTCTATGTAACAAGAAGAAGTGATTGTTGAACATACAGATCGATTCTCATCATTCAATGATTGCATCAATTGTCTCTTGAATGCTTCCAGCTACAACAAAAATAACAAGAATGAGTATGAGCAGCATGAATCAAAACCAATCCAAACATGAACAACAACAGTCATAGAAGTCAGTCACCTTTGCAAAATCACGACCAAGTTTCTTCGCAGTGACTGCTAATGAATCTCGTTCTTGAGTTAGTTTCATCTTCAAATCACAATAACAAACACACTCAGATCCACAATTCCACAAAATGCTAACACAAGAAGTCAACAAGAGTTCTTACATTTTCTTCTACGACATTCTTCAAGCTTGAGTCAGATTCCTGGTAAAGTCTTTCCATGGAAGATACTCTGCTCTCAAGTTCATCAACAAGTCGATCTTTCTCAATCAGCTTCTGTCTAAGACCAGAGACTTGAGACTCGAGAGTAGAGACTCTTGAAGCTATAGCCATTGAAGTAATCTTCCTAGCGAGATCGAGTTGATCATAAGGATCAGTAGGAATCACGGCGAGAATCTCGTCGGAGAGGTCGAAGTCAGGTCCGCCTCCACCACTTTCCGACATGATCGCACGGGTCCCTCGAGATCTTCGCTGCTTTGCCCAAACACCACGTGGCGAGTTTTTATTGGTTTATATACTTGTCGGCTTCTTAAATAGAGACTAGAGAGAGAGAGAGATGCATATTTATTTATATATTGACCATGAACGTTTACCACTTTTATGTTTTTAACCCCGTGATCTATTTTTTGTTATTTAAATAAAAGCCCTCTAAGTTTGGCTGTATTGCAAATAAAACCTTCCGATATATCAAATTCTCAAATTGAAACCTTTGGAGAAATAACCCTAATTGTAGATTCTGAGAGAGACGAAGAAGGAGACGAGTTTCATCGATTTCTCTTTAGTGGGTGAGTATTCATCGATCTCTTCTTCTTCATTTTGTTGCTCAAAATCAGAACTTGTGTATCATGTTGATGGATATGTTGGTGTGGGATTAAATCGTAATGCTTGTTTTCTCACTTGGAGTTTTGTGGTTTCAGGTTATTGTGTAGCTAGAGAACATGTCGGTTTTGATTGTGACGAGTCTTGGGGATATAGAGATTGATTTGTACACAGACAAATGTCCTTTAACCTGCAAGAACTTTCTCAAGTTATGCAAGTAAGTCTTTTATTTGCCTATCTAGCTTAAGAGACAGTCACTCTTCTAAGAAGTTGTTTTAACATGCGTTTTTGTTGTTGTTAGGATCAAGTACTATAATGGATGCCTATTCCACAATGTGCAAAAGGATTTCACCGCACAGACTGGTGATCCAACAGGGACAGGACTTGGGGGAGATTCCATCTACAAGTAAGATTTTCATCATTCCTTACATGTTGAATTCTTTACTCCATTAATATGAGAACTTTCCTGATCCATCTCGTGCTTGTTTATGTTGAATTTCCAGATCTCTGTATGGTGAGCAGGCTCGGTTTTTTGGAGATGAGATTCATCTCGACTTGAAACATACCAAGACTGGCACTGTTGCAATGGCTAGTGGTGGAGAAGGCCTCAATGCTTCCCAGGTAACCCAAATTATATGTTCTCAGAGTAACTATCTGTGTGATGTGGATCAACTTTTGTGGTGTGGTGTGTACTCATGATGCTTGTCTGTTTTATTTGCAGTTCTATTTTACACTTCGGGATGATTTGGATTATCTTGACGGGAAACACACGGTAAGTATAAGATTACTCCTTATATCTGCCTATGCTTTCTTTTGTATATAACGGTTACTTAAATATGCCATTTTTTCCAGGTGTTTGGAGAGGTTGCCGAGGGATTTGAAACTTTGACTAGGATCAATGAAGCTTATGTTGATGCGAAAAACAGACCATATAAAAACATTAGAATCAAGCACACTTATATAGTCGATGATCCCTTTGATGATCCCCCACAACTGGCTGACCTGATACCAGATGCTTCCCCTGAAGGAAAACCAAAGGAAGAGGTCGAAGATGACGTGCGACTTGAAGATGATTGGGTTCCGATGGATGAAGAACTTGACGTTCACGAATTGGAGGAGGTTATCCGCGAAAAAGCTGCCCATTCTAGTGCTGTTGTACTTGAAAGTGTAAGTGTTCCCGAGTCACTTAGTTGTCTTGTAGCAATCTTTATGTTATATCAATCACGTGTAATACCTGAGCTTGTATTGATGTTGCAGCTAGCAGATATCCCAGACGCCGAGGTAAAGCCTCCTGACAATGTGCTGTTTGTCTGCAAACTGAATCCTGTGACTGAGGTAGGTGCTTGATATTTAAAACTAAAAGTAAAGTCTTCCCATGATTGTAACACTTTGTTCTTTTTCTCTTGTCTTATGTAGGATGAGGACCTCCATACCATTTTTTCACGCTTCGGAACTGTCATATCGTGAGTGATATATACTTTATTCTTTATTCGTTTGGTAAACTCAGTTGTTCCGCTGTTGTGCTAATCTTCGTGTCTGAATATGGCAGGGCTGATATAATCCGGGATTTCAAGACAGGTGACAGTTTGTGCTATGCTTTTATCGGTGAGTAGAATCTATGTTCTCCTATATGGTTACTGTTGGAAAATCTAGGTTTTTCTTTATAATTCGTGTTTATTGATAGTTTGATTCTGTTATAGAATTTGAGGACAAGGAGGCATGCGAACAAGCGTACTTTAAGGTAAACATCAAATGGCTAGCAAGTGTAGATAGTACCATAGATAAGATGTGAAATGCATTATTTTGAGGTTTAACTAACTTGTTGCTTTACAGATGGACAATGCTCTAATCGATGATAGAAGAATACATGTGGATTTCAGTCAGAGTGTATCCAAACTTTGGTCACAGTTCCGGCAGAAAGACCCACAGAAGGGTAAAGGTAAATACTTTTCTCCTCCCTATTGAGTATTAATGCCATAGACTAAACAAGTGTTGAAATCCTTGGCAAAATATGGAACTCTGAGAAACTAATTGGTACTTGTCTACAAAATGGTTACAGGAAATGGATGTTTCAAATGTGGCTCGACAGATCATATTGCCAAGGACTGTGTGGGTGGTAATCAGCCTTCAAAATTCATAGTAAAAGATCAAAACAGACAGCACGGGGGAGGTGAAGGCTACGATATGGTCTTCGAGGGTGATGTAGCTGCAAGTCCCAAGAGGGAGAAGAGAGAGCCTAGTCATGACAAGGAGAAGATTCGTAGAAGTCCTCATGGTTATGAAGCCAAAAGACATCACAGAGATGAGCGTGACACCAAGGACAAGGCAGATGATAAGTACAATAGTAGAAAACAGTATCGGGAAGAGGTAAGAGATAGGGACAGAAGGTATGATGATGGGAAGAAACGCAGAGAGAGAGATGAAAGAGATAGTAGGGAAGATGAAGACAGAAGAAGAAGACGCCGCCACGAAGAGACGGGAGATAGAGATAGACGTGAGGGGAGTCGAAGAGAAAGAGATGATCATCGGAGTGATAAAGATTACAAGGAGAGGAGAAGAGAGAGAGACAGTGGAAATGGAAGAGAAGCCAGAGATGAGAGAAGGAATAGGTGAAAGAATGAGCATGTCATTTGTTCTCTCTGAGTTAGGTCTCTACGAATCAAATCTAATTTTGGTATTGTAACGAATACAACAAAACTTTTGCAGGAGTGTGTACCTCTTTGACTGTTTGTTTAAACTTTAGCTCTATCTTTGTTCAGTTCAAAATCAAGAATATCATCATGGTAATAAACACCAATTGATGAGTTTATGTATTGAATTTCACTGACAAATAGAATAAGGCCCCATTTGATTTTGTCATTTTGACAATGGTCCTCTGTATATGTGTATTTGCCATTTGCAGATCAGGCGATTTAAAACAAGACTGACTAGTCTGCTTTCTAATGCTTTTTTTCACAAAGCTCTTGTGTGTAACAACAATATCAGGATGAAATAAACCATCCCATGTTCCTATCTCTACACTTTCTCACTTCACAGGACGCACACCGACAGTTCTAACACGGAATCTATACTGAGGCTGAGACTCATCACTGTCATCGCTGTCCTCATCGTCATCTTCTTCACTAGAATCATCTTCAACTGCATCCCAACGGGCGTAATCGAGTGTCGAATGACCCTTAGGCTTAGGTATGGCTTGCCATCCATTAGACAATGTCCCTTCCTTGACAATATTCTGTTCTCTAACCTCTGGTGTTTTAGGTGCAACAACTTCCCCTTTGTTTGTCGCATCTTCTCCTACGGTCTCCACATCTCTTCTGATGGAAACTACAGACTCAAACCTCTTATCTATTCTCTCATGAACACACAACAAATCTTCGGTGTCTTGTTCAACGACACTCTCTTCTTCATCATCCTCTTCTTCAAACTCTGCATCACATTCAGGAATTGGAGCAAGGGACTTTCCTTGACCAAGAACAAAAAACAAAACACGCACATTTCTTTAACCCTACAAAGGAAAGTAAAATACAGACACAGAGAGAGAGAGAGAGAGAGAGAGTTATCATACATACCACTTGCGTTCTCAAGCGAGCCTCGAGGTTCTGATAAACCTCGGAATCAGGATCCAACTCAATAAGTCTAGTGACATCAAAAAGAGCAGAATTATACTCTTTAAGAGTGACTAAAGTCTGTGCCCTAAGCATCAAAGCTCCACTGTGTTTCTGATCAAGCTCAAGCACCCATGTACATTCTTCTGCTGCCTAAACAATCCCAACACACAAACACACAAATACCAAAATTGGAGCTCTCTTCTAATAGATGAATTCAAACATAGACAAGGAAGAAGAAGAACCAATACCTTTTTGAAATCGTGTAGTTTCAAATAACAAGCAGCTCGATTACTATGAAGAGCGATCTTCTGAGGCTTAACCTTAGCTGCTCTGAGAGCTTCCGTATAGAAGAGAAGCGCTTCCTTATACTTACCGTCTCTGTAAAGCTGATGCCCTTTCTCCACCTTACTTGTCCCCGTCGATGACATACTCTCGCCGGAGAATAAAACAGTAGTCGGAGATTGAAGCTCTAGAAGGAGAAGGAGAGAGATCGAGAGACCAAGGAACAATAATGGTGAGTGAAGATATGAATCATCTTCTTCTTCTTCTTCAATGTTAATTATACGATTTTGATTTTAATCATTAGTTTAAGCAAAATTAGGGTATTTTAATTTTGGATTTATTAGTTTAAGCGCTGTGTTTGTTTATTAATTGTTTTTAAAAATATACATAGTTTAGAATCCCGCCATCTGGCACTACTGTTTTGTTGGTGGGTGTTATATCATGGCCCATTTATTAGTCCACTCAGGCCCAATCGTACCTTTGTTATAGTCCATGACAAAATGTGTGTGTATAATTCATTGTTAGAGATGGAATCAACCACAAATAAGGTAGTGAAATAGAAATAATTTGGATAAACCAAGAAATTTTATTTAGATTTTGGGGTATAAGCAACCATTGATAAAAACTCTTCGTAGAGAGTTACATAACATTTATATTTAGAAACGATCGATGATTCTCATAGCAGCATCAGAGAGTTGACCATAGAGATTGATTTGGTTATAAATTTCAGGATACTCAAACTTCTCAAACTTGGCAGTTTCGAGAATGTCTTCGCATCTTATAGGAAACATAAGCGCAAACGCTATCGTTCTTCCTGCCATGTCGTATTTACCGTTTTTCAGACTGGTTTTCGCGTAAGGCAGGAATTTAAGTGCAGCTGTCAAGTACTTTTTGCAATACACAAGAGCTGACTTGGTTGTATCACCTTTTTGTTTCTTTACCAATAGTTCCGTAATGTTGCTGCAAGAAAGAAACAAACAAGAAAATGATTAGAGAAGTAACTAAGGTCAGAAATATAGACTTGATATTTGATGTATAGTTTATAAAAACTTGCTTGGTGAGGATGTGGAGGTGAGATTCGAGGCAGTTTATGACGATGCCGGCAATGCCATAAGGGGTGGCATGAAGGGAGGTTGGATCGGATTCGAGACATTGCATGCATGTGGTTGGGAATCGTGCATTGTGGCATTCTCTTGCCATCAGTATCTTGTCTGCGTAAATCGAGATCGGAGGAGAGATTACCACAAGTGTTAGTGTTAGCACAAGAAACTTGATCATCTTCATCATGATTATGATGCTAAGAAGTTGTTATTATTCTTGTGTTTGATTCTTGTGATTTGTGTTGAGAGTTGTGAGTGAAATGGTTTATTTAAAGTAAGAATATGTGAATGTTATTGGTCACAAGTCACTATCTATTGTTGATGGTGATTGAGAAATTGTTACCACTCTTTTTCTACTAGTCATAATACAATTAAATTGTAATCTGCTAATTTTCTTTCTCCATTTAGGTAAAAACCAAAAAACATCGGATTCGCATCAGTGAATTAGGTGGCCTCAGTTTCATTTTGATATGTAAAAGATGAGCTTTTTAAAAAAAATAATACATTTAATTAAATTTTCATAAGATTGTATTAAATTCAATATAATATACTAATCTACAGCTACCAACCAACCATTAATATCATGTGAATATTAATCATTAGTTCCCTAAGTAGAACTATTTACTTGTTATAAATACCCACTAACAACAATTTAGCAGTTAATTGCTATCACCACAGTTGTATTGTTTTGCAATTTAAGAAAAAGGCAAAGAAAAGATGTATACCACTGTCAAAGGAGTCTCTAAATTATTGCAATTACCCATTTTATTGAATTTTGTAATTTAGCCAAAAAGCAATAAAGATGAATACATACATTGAACCACTCATTTGTACTAATTAATTGAATTAGTAAGCATATAAATAATCAATTCCCTTTTATACCAAATATCATTTCAATAGATTAAAGAAAACCTCTAATGTATGATTCTCCTGTGGTAAATGGAATTGTAAACTTTGATGTACCATGAAAACAAAATCTCAGAAACAGAACCATCAGGTCTAAAACGATGGACAAAACTTATGATGTTACCAAATAGTTTTCAGACCAAAACATAGATTACCAATAGTAGCTACCAAAACGAAATAGTAAAACATTTAAGCTTAAACAAAATAGAATACAGGGTTGTTGTTATGGTTTGCAGCAATCCTTATTCAGAATCTTCACTCTTAGACTTCTTAGACTTCTTCTTTGACTTCTTCTCTGATTTCTCAGTCTCCTCTACCTTCCTCTTCTCTTTCTTCTTAGACTTCTTTTCTGACTTCACATCACCATTTTCCTCACCCATTACCTCATCTTCTTCATCTCCACTCTTTGCCTTCTTCTTCTTGCTTTTCTTAGCTGAGGCGTCCACTGGCTCCTTCATTTCCTCGTCTACAAGAGAATGCATTGATCAAACACTACACGAAAGAAGACTTTTCTTTGCAACAACAGAATACAAGAATTACCTTTGTTTTGTAGACTCTCTAACACCTCCTTCATTACATCAACATTCTTACGTGGGGCAACACCTTTGTCGTAAAAGTCTAGCCTTTCCTCTACTTGTTCCTTAAGCTTCTCACCATAAGCAGTTGTTGCATTATCTGCACAAGGATTATCATGGAAAAAGAATTTAACACTTTACAACATAAATCATATTAGCCAACCAAGAGCTCATATCTCCAAGGGATTTTCAGATTTCTTACCAGCAAAACAATCAATCCGGGATGCCATAGAGCACTTGTTAGCAAGAAAACGAGCAATACGTCCCTTGTTCTTAGCAGAAGCTCGGCCAATAAACGACGAGTGGAAAATCAAACCATACTTGGGTGTGTTTCCTCGTGTTTTAAGAGCCCTGAGATGCAGAAGCAGTTCATGTCACACACCGAATCAACAGAAACTTGTGAAACATAGAAAAAGACATCTAGATAATATTTTCACCTGAAAAGCGCCTTCTCAGCTCCGAGAATCTGGAGGGTGGAAGATGGGCATTTAGCAAGGTTAGTAAGACTTCCAGCATGTGAAATCAAACGAGCAGCGACCATATCTCCAATCAAAGCAGCCAAATTAGGGGCAATGTCTCCCATCTTAGCAACAAGATAATCATATAGCTTCTTCCTGTAGTCAGCAAGGTCCATAACTTTCTGAGCAAAGGTTTGTACGTTGATCAAATCAATCGGTGACAAATCCTGACCTGTAAAGAAAATAAATGTCTCAGAATCAAGAGGCTAAACATTAAACAACAATTAATCAGTAGCTACTAATTAACACACAGCTCAAGAAATATACCCATGGATGCTTTTCCAGCTTCGACAACCTCCTTTGCCTTATCCTCATCCCCTAAGACTTCAGTAAGCATTGGGATGTGATCATCAGTCAACTTTGACTTGTCCTCAATCATCTTTGAGACACGAGCATACATATAGTTGTCATTCACAATCTTCACTAGCTCAGGGAAATGCCACGAGTACCATTCCCTGTGTAAACATTATAAACAGTTCAGCTACCAAGTTTCCACAAGCTAACTAGCAACAGATAATCTGAAAGGAAAGGGTAAACCAGAAAACAAACCTGACTCTCATGGCAAAGGAATTGATATCCTTGTCAAGTGTATCAATCAGGAAAATAGCTTGAATAACCATGTTATCAACTCGGTTAACATTGAACTTCACCTTAGCTCTACTGTAACTGTGAGCTAATCCAAGTTGAGACTTCTCAATATCACCAGGCTACAATTGAATAAAAAAATGTCACACAGAGCACATAGACTAAGCAACAAGACCAAATCAAATTAGCTAAAGAAAGAGAGTACCACCTTTAGGTCCTTGATGAACCTATCGAAATGTTGACGAACACCTCTGAGAAGCTCAAGAACGAACTCATTGCTCTGGCAAGGAATTTTAGTGACTTCAAAGATATGAGAACCCAGTTTAGGCTCAGCTAATCCTAAGCTGAACTTAGGTTTCTTGCCTTCCTTAACTTTAGGAAGATTCAACTCCAGAACACTTCTTAGCTCATCAGTCATAACACCTACCAAAATCAAACCAAATCCACACCAAATCAGAACCTAGATAAACCTGAAACAACTTTATCTAGAGAAACTAAACCTAAGAAAACAAAGCAGAGTTCCCAGCAACATAGCAACAATAAGTGACTCTACAAGACAAGACAAGGAAAAAGAAGAAGTGGGTATGGTACCTTCAGAGACGGCGTTGATTTGGTTAAGAGCATCGAGCGCAGACTCGAAAGGATGAAACGCTGTGAGCTTGACAACACGACCAAAGCGACTGAGGTCAGTGATGGAGCTCCGTACAGCTTCAATGTTCTGTCCAATCTCATCTATTCCGTGCGCCTCCAAGAGGGCAAAACCAGAAGCATGTTCGAAGAGAAGACTCAAAGCCATTTTTTTTTGTTTGGAGGAGGAGGAAGAAGAAACTAAAACCCTAAACCTAAATGTCTATGAGCGAGTGAATATACATAAACTTAAATCAGCGGAATTAGGGTTTTCAGGGTTTTATAGGATTTATTGGTGCCGCTGCTCAAACATGGGCTAAGGCCAGGCCCATTAAACGATTGATTTAGCTTATAGAGACCAATATAGGCCCATTATAAGATAACTTTATTGAATCAAAGTGAAATATGTTTTTTCTACAAGGAAAGAAGACAATAGTCATATGCATTAACATTACACACAAACATCACTATAGGTAGGTATAGAGAGAGAGAGGAGACATTGTTATCTTCCTTCTTTGATCTTGAGTCCAAGCATTGGCTTACCGTCGTTGTCTTTGGGAGTGACGAAGCTCGTCGAGTAGGATGCGGAAGAGCTTGAGTCTTTGGTTTGAAAGGCACTAAAAGAGGAGGTTGTAGTAGTGTCATCAAATGTCGAGTCGGTTAAGTAGCCTGGCTTACAAGTGACATCACTGACCTCAATATCTCCTGAAAGCATAGCTACTACTCTTGACATTGGTGGTCTTAAGGCATGAGATGCTTGAGTGCAGAGTAGACCAATGCTTATCACTCGTTTCACTTCTTCAATCTTGTATTCACTCAGCTCATCATCAATTAGCTCAATGTCACGGCTTTTCTCGTGTAGATTCCATACCTGTAGTGAATACACACCACGATTGATTACCATTTCCACTATCAAATTTTAAATTAACAAGGAGACATACCCATTCCAGAAGATATCTTTTCTCACCGCCCAAGTTCTCATCAGAGTTTTTCCTTCCACTCACTAGCTCAAGAACCACAACACCAAAGGCATACACATCTATTTTCTCTGTTAGGTGTCCACGCATGGCATACTCTGGCGCAAGATATCCACTACATCGGTACAACGACATGTGTTATATATAAATCCATATTAGTGTTGGAAACCAAAAAAAAGGTCAGGATTTGGGGATACTTACATCGTTCCTGCCACTGCGGTACTTATGTGAGTTTTCTTGTCATCATATAGTTTTGCAAGCCCAAAATCAGAAATTTTTGGGACTAGGTTTGAGTCAAGCAAAATGTTGCTAGCCTTCACATCTCTGTGTACTACACAAACACTAGCTTCCTCGTGGAGGTAAACTAGACCTCTAGCTACTCCTAAACATATCTCATAACGGGTTGACCAATCAAGATGTACAGGCTTATCATCCCCTGAAACATCCAAATGAAGGGCATAATGAGTACTTTAGCTTGGAAGCAGAGATAGATAAGTCATGTTTCTGTTCATTACCAAATAGTGCCTGATCGAGACTTCCATTAGGGAGATACTCATATACGAGCAAACGATGATCTCCTTCATAGCAGCACCCGTAAAGTTTCACTAGGTTGCGATGTAAAACTGTAGAAATCGCTACAATTTCTGCAACAAATTGTCCCTTCCCTTGTCGGGATCCAACCGACAACCGTTTCACTGCAACCTCTCTTCCATCATTTAGTTTTCCCTATTGAATGTGATAACCATAACAAAACGTGTTACATATACTCTGGTTTCTTAGTAATATTTCGTCCATTTTGTTATGGGACTTACCTTATAAACAGGCCCAAATCCTCCCTCTCCAAGCTTATTAGTGGAAGCGAAATCTTGAGTTGCACTTTTAAGTTCAGAGTAAGTAAAAGTGTAAGGCTTAACGTCCATACCAAGTAGCTCTGCAAGAACAAGAAAATCGGTCTTTTAAAAATGAACCAATTTGAAAGATGATATTCAAGTTTAGAGTGCCTAAACTATTCAGCTCAACGGCTTGTTTGTGTTCTTATAACATCTATACCTTCATCATCTGTGTACTGCTTTCTTCTTTTTCGGATAATAAAGATAACCACACCCGCAAAGATGCTCAAGAGTCCTATGCCAACAATAACACCCACGATAGCACCAGTCCTGTTCTTTCCCTTTGATGGTGGCCTATTGCTCACAGTTGGTGTAAAATCTGAACAACAATATGTAACACTTAGTATTTCCTAGCACCAATAGACAGTGAAAATCAGGAAAACAAAATGAATTTGCCGTTTGTGTAACCTGGTTTTGCACTAACAGCCGATATTATTGGCCCATAAGCCCCTTGAATAGGAATACAACAAGTTCCTTTCCCAGCCCAGAAAAGATGAATCTCGAGGTAATTTTCTGATACATTTGCTTTATATTCTCTCGGAACTGCTCGAACAGTAGAGTCACCAGCCGTTCTTCGTACATCAAAATCCTTTTCAACAAGTCTTCCCTGGAAACATTAATGGAGCTAGGTCTTAGAACTCATCAGAACAAAATTTGAAAGAAGGTACAACGAATAGTTAGCTTGTAAAAAGTAGTGCAAACCTGGACATAAATGTCGAAACGACGTTTTCCTAAACCTCTCCAAGTGTTAATAGAAGGACCAAGAAATTGTATTTCAGCAAACTGAAGTGTTACGGTGTAGCCTCCATTTTCTAGCCCCAAACCGTAATACCTTAGGGAAGATGCAGAAAGTCTTGCTGACTGAAAAAGCTCTGAGTCTAGAGTGTTGACAAATTGTGATGTTGAAGCAAATTTGTATACATTATTGCTACTCCCGGCAAAAAGTCCTACACTACTAGCTCCCCATCTCCGAGCATCACTTACGACAAATGAAGCTGGTCCAAGATCCCCATCTTCCCTCTCAAATACTGGTCCGTTAGCAGATCGTATTTCGGGGCCTCCGCAGTTGATTGAGAAGTCAGAATCTAGACACCAGTCAACAGAGAAATTTTACAATGGTACATACAAGCACTCTCCATGTGGTTATGAGGATTGCTCTTTGTTACACTTACATATTCCTTTGCCTCTATTGCAGGGGAAGTTACTCTGCAGGCAGTTCAATCCTGACAATACCCTTTTAACAAAAACAACAGAGATCTAAGACAGAAATGACAAAAGAGAAAAAAGAAATAGAAAAGAGAAACGTATTGGATTTCAAACACAACAAGAACATATTTTAAGAAAATCACCTGTTGTCAAAACCTTGCAATGTGAAGTTGTTAGCAACTAAGTTTCTGCACAAATAACATACAGTTTTGTTATAATTATAATAAATATTTCCTACAAAAAAGGAAGCTTCATGCTGAATATGAAGAAGCCTAATGAATATACACAATGAAACTTTTTTTCTAAGATTGAAAAACATTGATGAATATAAGTGTTTTGTTTACTTACAGTGTCGTGTTTGGTAAGCTGATCCATGAAGGAAGACTTCCAGACAAATCATTGTACGACACATCTCTGTATGAACAATAATTAGGATCTACAGAATGTAATATATTTCAAAACAGTTTTATGATTATCTTGGCAAGTATTATTCAACTTGAATAAGTATCAAACATGAGTCTATATATCAGGAGGATCTGTTAAAAGACCCTCCAAAAGATGAAAATAGTATAAATTACTCACATATTCCTCAAACTCTGCCCCTTTCGAGGGGGCAAGGATCCATTGAACGTGTTGTTTCCCAAAAACCTAATATGAAGACACAAAAGTTTTTCACAATTATATCAAGGTAGTTGTACATAAAAATCCAAAAAGAAGCAGAAAACTTACAGGTGAGTAAGTCCACTTAGGTTGAAAATTGAAGCCGGAATTGGTCCATGTAGCTTGTTGAAGCTTAAATCACTGAAAAAAGACACGAATTACACGGTAACACATTAAACCATTCATGTTTAGCGATGAATAAGGAAAAATAAGAAATTACATTAGAGATTTAAGATCATTTCGTATCGTATTCTCTCTTGGTAACTTTCACAAATCATCTCACTCTTTTTACAGAAAAGACCAAACCACTTTCAGAGCATTTAAGAAACGTTGAGATATTTACTTACAGTTGTTGCAGACTTGAGAATCCTCCGATTTCAGACGGTAATGTCCCAGTGAGATTGCTGTTCCTCAACACTCTGTGGTATATATCATAAAAATGTTAAAATACACAGAGGAACGAGAAACAATTCACCTATACATTAATCTGATCATGAATTGAAGTAGATGTTGAATCAAAGTTTCCTTACAATGTACTTAGAGACTTCATGCCTTTGACGAATTCAAGAGAAGAGTTTCCATTGGATATATCACCAAGCCTCCTACATTTATTATAGTGCGGTTTGGATAAAGAGAAAGAAAGTGAGGCAGTAAACAACAATGATTCTGACACCAATTTAACACTTACAGTTCTACCAAAGAAGTTAAGTTGGAAAATGACGATGGTATTGGACCACTCAAACCAGTTCCGACAATTCTCCTGCAGTAAAAAAACTTATCAATTGTTGAATCCCACATGTAACAAGTCTATAATATAGAATTCTGCAGAAATGAAATCTACTTACAAGGTGGTAAGTTTGGTCCATTTTCCTATAAAGTCTGGTATCCGACCGGTAAGTCCAAGATCCATAATCCAACTGACACAAACACCAAGGGAAAAAAATCACCCAAAAGCCAAAAAAATAGCTCTGAAATATAAAGATACGCTTAAATTCGTATTCAATATATCTTACGCGATTTGCAGATCCACAAAATTAGCAAATGATGAAGGTATTTCCCCGGTGAGTCCAGAACTATCAATGTAGCTGCAAGCAATAGATGTAGCAAACTTAATGGTGTGTGAAACACTAAATTATTTGGAAGGTTAAAAAACATAAAATATTTGACAGTTAGACACTCACATTTGTAGTAGTTCTATACAATTCCCAATCTCAGTTGGTAGAGAACCAGAGAAGTTATTTGAACTAATACCACTGCAGAAAATAATAAGAGAAGCCTCAAATAAATCTGACATTGTAATCATAATAATTAAAGAATGAAGAAGAAGAAGAAGTAAGCAATTACAGTAATTTCAACTCTGTAAGCAAACCAATTTCCTTTGGAACAGGGCCAGACAATGCATTGATCCCAAAAGTCCTATGTGAAGAGAAACAGTTAGAGCATGTCGTGAGAGACAAGAAACTGTACTTGAAGAGAGAAAAAGGAACATGGTTTAAATCAAACAGACTTACATCCATTCCATTCGAGTCAAATTTCCAATTGCAGGAGGTAGAGATCCTGTAAGATAATTCTGACCAAGGTTCCTAAAATACAAGGAAGAAGAACATGTATGTGATTCTTATGTTAATGATAAGAAAGACAAAGGTAAGTAGTTGTGTAATAATAATAATGCGTACAGATTTGTGAGGTAAATCAAAGTCCAGAGCTGTGGAGGTATAGGTCCAACAACATCTATCGCATAAACCTTGCTGTTAAAAACAAATCCACAACGTTCAGTGACATAAATCATCGAACACATGGTGTGCTAAAAAAAAGAGAAAGAGACAGTGTTACACTTACAGAGCAGTGATGCGGCAAGTGGAGTTGGGGAAATTGCAACTGCATTTGATAAGAGGATTATGAGCTTTGTCGTCGATGGTGATACCGTCGTTGATGGCGGCGCCGGAGCAAAGTTCGCCGCTAATGTTCCATTCATTCGGTGCACTGATCTTCCAAGCCGCGAAAATGAAGTTCAAAGATCGAGCTGGTTCAGTTTTCACGGTTTAATGTTAAACCATTATTAAATTAGATTCGGTTTATCAAAACCGGAATACTCAAGAGTAACTAATCTATGTAACAAACTTGATTAAGAGAAATAACAGAAAATTTCTTATTCTTCTTTGATGTTAAACAATGATTAAATTAGATTCAATTATGTGTTTTTTTAACACAAAACACATAATTAGTGAAGTGTTTTAAAGAAAGACAAACCTTCGTCGGGATGTGTTTGGTTTATAAAGGCTCGTCAATTTAAACCGAGAGTGTGATATAGATTGGTTTGATGTTAAACCATTACTAAATTAGATTCGGTTATGTAAACCGAAATCCTCTTTGTGTATATACGAGGATTAACAGAAAAAATTACACAAAACTTGGACTGACGTTGTTCTCTAACACTAAACACATAATTAAGAGTGTTCAAAGAAAGACAAACCTTCGTCGGGATGTGTTCGGTTTTGAGCTCGAACGAGGTGAACCGAACCGGAGAGGAAGAGCCAGACGGTGAGGAGGAGACAAGTAGACATTGTCGACGGTGGTTTTAGTTTTTGGTTGGTTCAGAAACCAAAACAAGATTGAGTAGTGTTTATCTAAAAAGCTGTTGTGTGTCTCATTTGTATCCTTAAAATTCTCTTTTGTAGACTTTCTTCATTGACTTATATTCATTGACTTGTATGTCTAGTGTCTACATCTATATCTATACTGTCTAGTAATGGCAAACCCCACTTAACAAAAGGTTGTGGTTCACTTAAAATAATATAGTTTATGTATTTATAACTCTATTTCGTTTTTCGAACGAATGTAAAAATATTATTCAATACAACAAGTGTGACTAAATTTTGACAAAAAAACAATAGAGATCATAAAAGCTTATGATGTTTTTAAGAAGCTTTGTGTGGCAAACCATGTGACCATGCCCATCATTGTAGGAGATATCTGGTGCCATACGAGTGGAAACTTAGTCTATTCCTCATGTTCTTATCGATGCTTTTGATTAGGCAAGTGGCTTGACTAGTTTATTTGGTATTATAGTATATACATTTCATTGAACCCAAAGTCTTTCTCATGATTATGCTTTTTTTTTTGCTAAATGATTATATGCTGAAAATGCGCATCTAATACAAGTAGCTTCCTTTACCTTTTAATTAATCAAAACAATCCACTAGTTTTAATAACGGTATTTACTAAAGACCAACTTTTAGCTAGACAATGTTGTAGACTGTGGTCTGTGTAGTGTGTATGGACCACCGTAGTTGCACTGTTATTGTTATTTTCCGACCGACACTTTTGCTAAATTGACTATTACGTAACCTAGACGGCATGTCATTTGCATTGGCTTAAACAACAGAATCCAAAACTCAAGTTTCTCTCATGGAATCACTAACATAATTTCAACATCTCTTTCAAGTTTACCAGCTACAAGCGAAGAGCTTAAATGTTATTGATCAACCTGAATTCTGTTTCTCCAATCAAACAAGAGAATAGCTTTGTATACACAAATATTGATCACTATACACAATCAGTTACATACAAGGGTCTTTGTCATCTTCCTTGATTGATCTTGGCTCCAAGCATTGGCTTAGAGTCGTTGTTTCTTGGTGATACCTCAGGGCCAGCCGTCACAAAGCTCGCGGGGAAGGATTCAGAAGCACCTGTGACTTTGGTTTGAAATCCGCTGATGGAGGAGCTCGTGGTGTCATCGTATCTCCAGTCGGTTAAGTAGCCTGGCTTAGAGGTGACATCACTGACCTCAACATCTCCGGAAAGCATGGCAACCACTCGTGACATTGGTGGTCTCAAGCCATGAGATGTCTGAGTGCATAGCAGAGCAATGCCAATCATCCGTTTCACTTGTTCCATGTTGAAATCTGTCAGCTCACGATCAATTAGTTCAACTTCACGGCTTTTCTCGTGTAGATTCCATGCCTGTAATTAGAATAACAACACAAGGGATTATCGGCTTCATGACTATCACAAACTTTTCTCATTTACAATCAATGATATTAACAAGAAATGACGTACCCATTCAAGAAGATATCTTTTTTCATCTTCCAAGTTCTCATCAGAGTTTGGCCTTCCACTCACTAGCTCAAGAACCACAACACCAAAGGCATACACATCTATTTTCTCAGTTAGGTGTCCACGCATGGCATACTCTGGCGCAAGATATCCACTGCATTGGTACAACAACACCACGAAAATGTGTTATAAATCTATAATTATCTTGCAAACCAAACGAACAGCCACAAGTTTTGGGGATATACATACATAGTCCCTGCAACTCGGGTACTTATATGGGTTTTCTTGTCATCGTAAAGTTTTGCAAGCCCAAAATCAGAAACTTTTGGGACCAAATTAGAGTCAAGCAAAATATTGCTGGCCTTTACATCCCTGTGTACTATGCGAAGCCTCGCCTCCTCGTGCAGATAAACTAGACCTCTGGCTACTCCCAGACATATTTCATAACGGGTTGACCAATCAAGGTGTAAAGTTTTATCCCCTGCAACATCCAAATCGATGACAAGTGCATAATGAGTGTTTTAGTTTGGCAGAAGCATGGTCAATAAATCATGTTTTTAAGCGTACCAAATAGAGCCTGATCAAGGCTTCCGTTAGGAAGGTATTCATATACAAGCAAACGATGATCTCCTTCGTAGCAGCACCCATAAAGTTTTACTAAGTTGCGATGTTGAACTGCAGAAATCGCTACAATTTCTGCAACAAATTGCCCCTTCCCTTGCCGGGATCCCACCGACAATAGCTTCACTGCTACCTCTCTTCCATCATTGAGTTTTCCCTGTTGAATCCAAACATATTACAAGGTATCATATACTCTGTTTTCCTAGTATCTCGAAGTATCTTTAGATATTTCATCCATTTTGTTTTGGGACTTGCCTTATAAACAGGCCCAAATCCTCCCTCTCCAAGTTTGTTAGAGGCATTGAAATCTTGAGTTGCACTCCTAAGTTCCGAGTAAGTAAAGGTGAAAGGTTTTACGTCCATACTAAGTATCTCTGCAAGAAAAAAGGCGATTCTAAAACTGAACCAATTTGAAAGATGATATTCAAGTATATTTTTTAATCCTGACTATTATCCAGCTCAAATGCTTGTTTGAGTTCTTATAACATCTCTATACCTTCATCATCTGTGTACCGCTTTCTTCTTTTTCGGATGATGAAGATAACCACAACAGCAAAGATGATCAAAAGTCCTATGCCAACAACGACACCCACAATGGTACCAGTCATGTTCTTTCCTTTCGATGGTGGCTTATTGCCCACTGTTGGTGTAAAATCTGAACAGAAATATGTAACACTGAGGTACTGACTAGCATTAGGAAATAGTGAAATTCAGGAGAAAAAAGGATTTGCCATTTGTGTAACCTGGTGTTGCACTAACGGCCGATATTAATGGCCCATAAGCCCCTTGGTTAGGAATACAACATGTTCCTTTTCCAGCCCAGAAAAGATGAATCTCGAGGTAATTTTCTGATACATTTGCTTTATATACTTTCTGAACTGCTCGAACAGTAGAGTCACCAGCTGTTCTTCGTACATCAAAATCCTTTTCAACAAGTCTTCCCTGAAAAACGGAGCTTAGAATTCATCAGAACCAAATTTGGAAGAAGATACACCGAAAAGTTAACTTGTAAAACAGAAAGTTCGATCAAGTAGTGCAAACCTGGACATAAATGTCGAAACGTCGTCTTCCTAAACCTTTCCATGTGTTAGAAATAGAACCAAGAATTTGTATTTCAGCAAACTGAAGTGTTACGGTATAGCCTCCATTTTCTAGCCCCAGCCCATAATACCTTAGGGAAGATGCAGAAAGTCTTGCTGACTGAAAAAGCTCTGAGTCCAAAGTGTTGACAAATTGTGATGTTGAAGTAGATATGTATACATTCCTGCTACTTCCTGTAAAAAGTCCTACACTACTGGCTGCCCATCTCTGAACATCACTCACGAAAAATGAAGCGGGTCCAAGTTCCTCATCCTCCCTCTCAAATACTGCTTCGCTAACAGACCGGATTTGTGGGCCTCCGCAGTTGATCGAAAAGTCAGAATCTAGAAAACAGTCAATAGAGAAAATGTTAAGCAATATTTTTCCAACAGTAACATGATGATATCTCTTTGTTCACTTACATATTCCTTTGCCTCGATTGCATGGGAAGTTCTTCTGCAGGCAATTCAGTCTTGCAAAAACCCTTTTAGCAAAAAGAAAAGAGATGTAAGAAAGAAATGATAATTCGTTTATGTAAGTGCATCCTTTTGCAGGAAAAACCAGAATTTTTAAGCATCAACAAGAACATGTTTAAGAAAATCACCTGTTGTCAAGACCTTCCAAGGTGAAGTTGTTAGCAACTAGATTGCTGCACAAACAACAAACAGTTTTGTTATGATTATAATATACATTTCCTACAAAAAGAAGGCTTCAGTTTCTGAAAGGAAAAAATTCTGAGACTGAAAAACACTGTGCCTATAAGTAGAGATATAGTGTTTTGTTTACTTACAGTTTCAAGTCCGTTAAGCTGACCCACGAAGGAAGACTCCCAGACAAGTCATTGTATGACACATCTCTGTGAGTATAAAAGAAGAATAATTAGGATGTTAGTTTCCTGATTATCTTGGCAAGTATTTTGTGTCAACAATAGTGGAATTTTTTTTCAACTTGAATAAGTGCCGAGTTATAAGTGTACTAAACATTCAAAGATGAAACAATTATGAAGGACTTCGTTACTCACATATTGCTCAAAGTCTGCCTCTTTTGAGTGGGCAAGGAACCATTCAAGGAGTTGTTTCCCAGAAACCTAATATGAAGACATCAAAGTTTTTCCAAATTATCGGGGTAGTTGTACAAAAGGACCCAATAAAAGCAGAAAACAAATCAACTTACAAGTGAGTAAATCTAGTTCAAAAAAAAAAACTTACAAGTGAGTAAGTCGAGCTAAGTTGAAAAGTGAAGCCGGAATTGGTCCACGTAGTTTGTTGAAGCTTAAATCACTGGAACAGACACGCATGACAAGGACCATTCATGTTTAGCAATGAATGAGAAAAATAGGAAATTATATCATCATCATTTTAAGATCATTTCGTATTATTCGTAGACTTATACAAATCATCTCACTCTATTTACAGAAAAGACCTTGAAACAGCTTTCAAAGCTTTAGAAAACACATACTGACATATGTACTTACACTTGTTGCAAACTTGAGTATTCTCCAATATTAGACGGTATTGTCCCCGTGAAATTGCAGTTCCTCAATACTCTGCCACATATATCAGAAATGTTAAATACACAGAGGGGAGAGAAACAGATCAACACTACATTAATCTGATCATGAATTGGATTAGAAGTTGACTTACAGTACACCTAGAGATTTCATGTCTTTGATGAAGTCAAGAGAAGAGCTTACATTGGAAATATCACCAAGCCTCCTACATTTAGAATAAGATTACATGGAGAGAGGGAAAGAAAGAGAAATAGTAAACACTAATGATTCTAACACCAAGGCAACACATACAGTTCTGTCAAAGCAGTTAAGCTGGAAAATGACGATGGTATTGGACCACTCAAACCAGTTCCAAAAATTCTCCTGCAAGTAAAACATGTACCAATAGATGAATCCCACATTTAAATGTAATGAAGAATTTTCCACTAAGGGTAAAATTAGTATAGAAAGTATAAAAACAAGAGCGAAGGAACATATCCATTATTTAGAAATAGAATGAAAAGTTCTTACAAAGTTGTAAGGTTGGTCCAACTTCCTATAAAGTCCGGTATCTGACCTGTAACTTCCAGATCCGTAATCCAACTGGTACAACATTACAGAAAAAAATCATAGGTCGTCAGAAGAAGTCGCATCCCGCATATATTCTACATTTTAGCCTGCAACTGTACAAATCCAACGATAAAGCTTATATGCAAATTCCATATATCTTACGCATCAGCCAGCTCCACAAGACTAGCAAACGATGAAGGTATTTCCCCGCTGACTCCAGAACTTCCTATGTACCTGCAATAGATGTAACAAATATTTAAAAATAATTTATTGCACAAGAATTGTGTGGTTGATAAACACAAGAACTTCCTATGTAACTGCAATAGATGCTTTTGAAGATTAGGCTTTCATATCTGAATAATAAACAGGAAATGAATACATAAAAACTTGAATACTTGACAAATACACTCACATTTTCTGTAGTTTTGTACAACTCCCAATCTCAGCTGGTATAGAACCCGAAAAGTTATTTGAACTAAGGCTACTGCAGAACATATAAAGTATAAAGAAGCATCAAAACCCTCAAGAACCAAGTGTGAAGACATTATCATAAGTAAACAGTAAAGAAACTTACAGTGATCTTAAATCTGTAAGCAAACCAATTTCCTTAGGAACAGGACCAGACAACGCATTGATCCCAAAAGTCCTGCATGATAAACAGTTGAGACAAGAGATGACCCCAAAAAAAGGAGTAATATAAAGGTTTACAATGGCTTACATATATTGCATTCTCGTCAAATTTCCAATTGCAGGAGGCAGAGAGCCACTGAGAACATTTTGAGCCAAGTTCCTGAAAGTAGTGGAAAGATTCAAGATTTGTGATTAAGCAAAAATGTAGCTAGAGTGATAATAATAAAAGCCTACAGATTTGTGAGGAATGTCAAAGTCCAGAGCTCTGGAGGTATAGGTCCTACAACGTCAATAGCATAAACCTTGCTGTAGAAAAAAACCGAGTAAGTTCCCAGTGAGAGAATTCATCGAACACATGGTGTGCATAAACATACAGAGTTGTGATGCGGCAGATTGTAGAGTTTTCGAAATTGCAGTCGCATTTGATAAGAGGATTGTAAGCAGGGTTGGCGTCGGTGACACTGTCTTCTATGGCGGCACCGGAGCAAAGATCTCCGGTAGTGTTCCATTCCTTAGGTGCCTGACGCTTCCAAGCCGCGAAAATGGAATTTAAAGCTCGAGCTGTTTCATTAATACACAACCGTCACATCAAATCAAATCACATAATAATAGTATGATGAGCCCCTTAATCATTAATTACGCTTAACTAAACAGATGCTTATATAAAGACGAACCAAATGTTAATTTGAAAACAAACCGGTAAATTTAAATCAAAATTAGGATCCGAAGATTAGTAGCTTCAGACATAGCTATGCAAAATCAAAATCGATTCAATTTTTGTAAGCAGAAGAAGAAGACAGACCATCGTCGGGATGAGTAGTAGCTCCGGTTCGGTTTTGAGCTAAAACCAGGTGAACCGAACCGGAAATACACAAGAACCAGAGCAGACACAGAGACCACCGTAGCTTGAGCATCTTCGGTGGTGACGAAACCAGACGGTGGTTTTACTTTGGTTCCAAAAATTGGTATGTATGGTCTTTACATGTTTTTTTTATTAATTTGGACTTTGAAGAAAATAGATGCAACTATGCTTAATTAAAAATTTAAATAATGTGTCTAACCAACACACTAATCCTAGAAAACACGTGGACCGAGCCGTGTCAACAATGGCGGCTCGCAACCTTTGGACCCAATGGCTATATATGGTGGTCATAAACTAACTATAACTATTTTTGTTTGAAAGGAATAAAAAAATCTGACCAAAGTCAAGAGACATTTATACTTTGCCCTGGTCGTATTTCATGATGAATGAGATCATTAGAGTTTTGTTTTATTTACCAACCACACCATTAACTATATATATTGACTTCTTTTAAAAAAAATGTGAAGATTGATTACAAACAAATCAAGTGTAGTATAATCATCATATTATAGAACTAACAAGTGTGTTTCAAGTTTCGAGTTGGGACTTGGTAGGAGTTTTTGGAGTATCAGGTAACATCCATGTCGAGCTAGTTGAACCACTCATGAAGCTCATTGCATTCTCAAATGTTCTCTCTGAGACGTACCCTGGTTTTTCATTCGCTTCAGTTACCTCCACATGGCCGGTTAACATGCCTACCACTCGGGACATAGCTGGTCGTATCGCATGATCTGTTTGTGTGCATAAGAACGCTACTCCTATTACACGTTTCACTTCTTCCTCGTTGTATCCTTTTAGATCCGGATCTACCATTTCCATAACACGATTCTCTTGGTGTAGGCTCCATGCCTGTCCAAACAAACAAATTATTCACCAAAAGGTCTTGTTACTTCACATGAGTTTGGTGTTATAAAGATTTACCCATTCGAGAAGGTATTGTTTCTCATCATCCAATAAAGGAGAAGAGTTAGGCCTTCCGCTGACGATTTCTAGAGCTACTATACCAAAGGCAAACACATCGGTCTTCTCCGTAAGATGTCCAAGCATTACGTATTCTGGTGAGAGATATCCACTGCATTGGTAACAATCAACAACTATAAGTCTTGTCTTTAACCCAATTGATAAACCAAATCTTATGTGAGGTTTTCAGGATGTTTACATTGTTCCTGCAACTCGGGTACTTATGTGCGTCTTCTTATCATCGTATAGTTTGGCCAATCCAAAGTCAGAGAGTTTCGGTATTAGATCTGAGTCGAGCAGTATATTGCTTGCCTTCACATCCCTATGCACTATACGAGGATTTGACTCTTCGTGCATATATGCTAAACCTTTTGCTACTCCCAAGCATATCTCGAAACGGTCTGACCAGCCAAGCTGCAAACTCTTTTCCTCTGCGACAATCACACAACGTGTAAGCTAGACGGTTGTTTTTACCCAAAAAAACTATAAAAGGATTACATATTTAAGATCTCATGAGCATACCGAATAGAGCTTGATCTAGACTGTTGTTTGAGAGATATTCATATACAAGCATGCGCTGATTTCCCTCGATGCAGCATCCATACAGTTTTACAAGGTTGCGATGTTGAACAGCTGATATAGTGGCAATCTCCGCAACAAATTGACCTTTGCCTTGCCTGGATGCAACTGACAATTGCTTCACCGCAATCTCTCTTCCGTCGTTCAATTTTCCCTGTACCACTGGATACTTTTAGAATATAGCCAATGGAGCAATTACACAAACACTGTGCTCCCCATAAAGGTGTCTAATCATACTGTGTAGGACTCTTACCTTAAAAACAGGTCCAAATCCTCCCTCCCCGAGCTTGTTGGAAGGATCAAAATCTTGAGTAGCAGCTCTGAGTTCTGAGTAACTGAACGTGTAAGGTCTTATGTCCAGACTGTGTAGCACTGTATAAAAGTATTTAGTTGTAAAGAATCAGGGTACAGTTGTTCACGATTAGACTTTACTAATACTGCCACAGCTTAAGACTTTCTACTTACCTTCTTCATCAGCCGCTCTTTTTCTTTTCCTACGGATGATTAAGATGATACAAATCACCAAGACGCCTATCAATCCTGCTCCTGCAATGGTCCCTACTATAATACCAATTTTTTTCTTCGATTTCGAGGGCAGCTTATTAGCTACAGTAGGTATGAAATCTGCAGAGAAGACAAGCTGGTGGTGAGAACTGAGAAGAGACATTGGACTCTACGAAGATCATGAAAGTATCTCGTGTATACCAGGAGTTGCACTGATAGCTGAGACTAACGGCCCATAAGTGCCTTGAGCAGGAATACAACATGTCCCTTTTCCAGCCCAGAAAAGATGCATTTCGAGGTAATTTTCAGTAACATTTGCTTTATATACTCTTTGAATTACTCGGACGCTAGAACCGTTCGCTGTTCTCTGTATATCAAAGTCCTTTTCCACAAGTTGTCCCTTCAAAAAAAAAAAGAGGAATTCAGAGGTCAGAAGCCAAATCTGAGAGGAGAGAAGAGAAGCTCGTAAATTCTACATTGCACCTTGCACTACAACAAAAAACTACAAACAAGAAGAATTAGCGTTTGTATGTAATATGGGTGGAAGTTCATTGTAATAGTAGAGACCTGGACATATATGTCGAAAAGCCGCCTTCCAAGACTTGTCCAGGTATTAGAACCTCCTATTTGTATTTCACCAAACTGAACTGTTAAAGTATAGCCTCCATTTTCAAGCCCCAGTCCATAATACCTTAGAGAAGATGCAGAGAGTCTCGCTGATTGAAAAAGCTCTGAGTCCAAAGTGTTTCCAAATTGTGTAGCTGAACGCGCTACGTATTGATTAGTGTTACTCCCAGTAAATAGTCCTACATTGCTGACTGCCCATCTCTGCGTTTTACTTACGAAAAATGAAGCTGGTCCAAGCGCCTCCCCATCATTCTCATACAACGTTCCATTAGAAGACCTGATCTCCGGGCCTCCACAGTTGACAAAAAAGTTGAAATCTGGACACCAATCAAAAGAGAAGCATCTTAACCACTTATTGTCTAATATAAGCATCCTAACATTGTCTATGCATTTTCCCATTGATTTAATGCTAAAAGAGATGCACTTACATACTCCTTTTCCTCGATTACAGCTGAAACTCTTCTGGAGGCAGTCCAGTCCACGCAAAACCCTTTTAGAAAGAACAAAAAAATACTAAAATAAGGAATAGGGTATGTTGATTAACATTTGTATGCTTGCGAATATATAATAACGTAGAACTTTTCACCAAGAAGAACACTAGATTCACCTTTTGTTAGAACCTCCCACGATAAAATTGTTGGCAATCAGGTTACTGATGAATAACACACACAAAAAAGCTTTGTTTCAGCACAATAATGTATTCTGTGCCATGATATTTAAGCACATGGCTCTAGAACATACAGTTGCAAGTTTGGTAGGCGAACCCAAGAAGGAAGATTCCCTGCTAAATCATTGTATGACACATCTCTGCACATAAAACACTTTAGAATCACATTTGCAAATTTTCAATAGATGGTACCCAGAGGGAAGATACATTTCTCTACATATATTTGTTACTCACAGATTGGTAAGAGAGGGACTCTTTTGAGTGGGTAAAGAACCAGTCAACTTGTTATTTCCAAGAAACCTAAATGAAGGTAATGATATTTATACTCGATTAGTCAGCAAATTTTAAAAACGAGCATGTGATGGGAAAATGAATATGTTCTTACAAGTGAGTAAGTTGGCTTGAGTTGAAAAGTGAAGCTGGAATTTCCCCAGTTAGGTTGTTGAAACTCAAATCACTGGAAAAACAAACAATGTATATATTGATTGTAGTTAGAAAGTATATCATCTCAGTTTAGTAAACTTTTGGAGCCTCTTAAGATGCGGAACAAAACATTGTGTCATCTTATCTCATACTTACAGTTGTCGTAGCTGCAAGTAATCTCCGATATTGGAAGGTATTGTGCCTGTAAGATTATTGTTCCGTAATACTCTGCATGATATTTAAAAAAAACGTCAAAAATACATAGGAATGGGAAGAGCTAAAGGAGTTCAGAAGAAGTTCATCAAGATTAGGCGAAAGCTGAACAGAGTTCCTTACAGGACACTAAGAAATTTCATGTCTCGGATGAATTGCAGAGAAGAATTGCTATTGGATATTTCACCTAGTCTCCTGCATTTGGATTTTAGTCAGTCAGTATTGACACAAAGAACATATGGAAAAGTGAAGATGAAAAGAACATCAGAATCCAACACTTACAATTCTGTCAATGAAATCAAATTCGCAAATGTAGATGGAATTGGACCACTCATATTCGTCCCCAGTATTCTCCTGCAGTAAAAAGCATGTATCAAAACGTTCAGTATACAGGTTGAAGAACTGAAGAGCTGCGATATGAAATCTACTTACAAGACAGTAATTTTGGTCCAGTTTCCTATAAAGTCTGGTATCGGACCTGTAAGTTGGATATCATTAATCCAACTGAAACGACATGAAAAAGAAGTCAATCCAAAACTTATGAAGAATTAGGAGTATGCTTATGTTTCTAAATGAGTAGCTAGATACAACAATAGCTACCCGCGAGATTATAAAAAGATATATATCTTACGCTTCTTCCAAGTCAACAAAATTAGCAAATGATGAGGGCAATTCACCAGTTATTCCTGAACTTCCAATGTACCTGTCATTAATACGAGTACAATTAAACTTACTGCTTCTCGGAAGCACTTACGCATATAGACATATTATGAGAACTGAGACTGTAAATAGAGTGTTGTAATGTCACCACTGTTTTGGAGCTAAGCATTGCATACACTTACATTTTCACTAGCTTTGTACAATTGCCAATCTCAGGTGGTAGAGAACCGGAGAAATTATTCATATCAATCGCTCTGAGTAAAGAGAGCTCAAAAAAAGTTGTTAGAATCTATGAGCAAAAACTTATTGAGCCAATTTAAAATGTGATCATATCATCCTTGTTGAGAGGTTCTTACAATGATCTTAAATCAGTAAGCAGTCCAATTTCTTTAGGAACTGGTCCAGACAATGCATTAGCCCCAAAAGTCCTATGATAATGAATATTTGCACACCAATAAGATTAAGAACAAATTGCTCATACATGTATTATATACTAAAAAAGAGTTCAGTGGCAATACATCCACTGCATCTTGGTTAGATTTCCAATGCCAGGAGACAGAGAACCAGTCAAGAAATTCTGATTTAGGTTCCTGCCAAAAGAAAAAGGTGCATAATTGAGTGTGTTCCAACTCAATGCTTGTTTAAAGTAGCTAAGTCTCTGTGAAAAAATAAGAAAAGCGTACAGATTAGAGATGTAAACAAGACTCCAAAGCTCATCAGGAATTGGTCCAGCAACATCCATCCCACGAGCCCTCCTGTAACACAAACACAGAGAAACAAGCAAATTTCAAAACTGAATGGGGCAAATCGTCGAACACATGGAAGGCAACGACGTAGTAGAAAACGTACAGAGCGAAGATACGGCAGATAGTGTTGTTTTCATAAGAGCAATCACATTTGATTAAAGGATTAAAAGCTAAATTGTCGATGCTAACACTATCATCAATAGCGTCTCCACTACATAATTCACCACTTATGTTCCATGAAGGTATAGCCTTTATCTTCCACGTCTCAAAGATCTTGTTCAACGCTCTTGCTGTTTCCACAATAAAGTTTTGATTTTTAATGTCAAAACAAAGTCAAATATCAAATCTTTTCTATTTATTCTTCAGACATAAAACATAAAACAAAAAACCAAAATTTGTCGCATAAAGTTGTCTTCAAGACATGAATCATCACCAAAACAAGAAACTTGAAAACTCAAAAACAAGAAACTTGACATTAACATGAAAACTCCAAAAATGGGTCGAACGAAAATAGAAAGTAACAAGAACAAGAACCTTCGTCTGGATCAGTAGTAGCTCTGGTTTGGTTCTGTGGTCGAACCACATGGAATAAACAAGAAACGGACACAAACCAAACGAGATACAGCGACCGTCTTAACCTCGGCATCGTCGGAGACCAAAAGATTCGTGTGTGTAAGAAATGGATCCGAAACTAGCCATCTTTTCTATTAATGCGTATTAGTATTATATAATTACATATTGATTAACTTTAAGAAAATTTAACACCGTGTTTTGATTTACCATTTTATAATAATAATTTAGTAACCACGTGGGTAAGCTTCATTTCTTGTATTAGTCTTTGTTTAGTTGATTTTCCAACTTAACAAAAAAGGTGGCGGAAAGTTTAAAACCACGCGTTAATCATCATTAGTTATTGAACTAATACGGATTATGTAGCTGAACCGGCCGGTTAAACCGATGTGGGTTAATAGAACCGTTGACAAAGATGAGTAAGGCGATTTTGGCTTTTACTATACATGAGTAGTTGTTTGTTTTTGAATTTGGTTAGTTGTTGTAGATATATATCTATAGAAATGATGCAATCAGAATTGCTTATAATATAACGACTTATAAACGATAGAATTGGTTTGACCATACATATGCTTTTCAAAAAACTATTGGTTTGTTTTTTCCACGAAAGCTATCTTATGTATATCCTAATACCATTATCTATTTTTGCATGACTTGGTCGTAATTTTTTACTAGATTTGGTCGAGAATGGGTTCTCCAAGTCAAAGGTTCTTTCTTAGGTCGTATTAAAATTGTTTTCTCTTTGTGCTTAATCATAACTTCTGCAAAATTAAGAGCAAACATAGTTACACCAATCAAATCTTTTCAAAATAAAAAGTCTTATTTCATTTATCTACACACGATTCTTTGTCATTTCTCCATTTTCCAATCCTGTTGAGTTGATATATATTAAGCTCTATTTTTTGGTTGAAAAAAATAAGAAAGTGTAAAAGATAATTGTATTAGACTGATTGATAACAAAAGATTCGATTAATATTATATACAGGTTATTTTAGAGGAGTGTACTAAATTATCCTTTTTTAATTGAATGAAGCACTAATACATTCTTCTATGATAAAAGTGGAAGAAATTAAAGTCTTTTTACCTATTGATGAAATCATTGTTGCATCCACTATGGTAATTGTTGCATGCATAAAGCCAGAATCACTAGTAACCAACAACTATATTATGGTGACTTTGTTATTTTTACTTCGGTCAATTTTTGTTCAACTTTTTACAAGAATTTCAAAAGCTAAGGAAAGCATTATAAACTTTTGAAACTTCAAAAAGCTCACGGAATTAACATATGTTTTGGCCTTTTACTGTACATCAACATACATTAGCAGTTGTTTATTTTTATTTTTAAAATTTGATTAGTTGTTGTAGATATATCCATAGAAATGATGCTATCAAAATTGCTTATAATATAACGACCATAAACGATAGACTTATTGTTATGATTAGGAAAAAGACGTCAATACAAACTAATACATTTGACCATTACCATACATATGCTTTTCAGATCTATTGGTTGTTTTTTTCCACGAAAACAATTTGATGTATATCCTAATACAATTATCTATTTTTGCATACTTGGTCGTAATTTTTTTACTAGATTAGAATGGGTTCTCCAAGTCAAAGGTTCTTCTTACTTCTTAGCTAGTAGTTCGTATTTTTACCAAAGTGACCTCGAATGTCATGGGCCGGATTGAAAATTGTTATATCTTTGGGCTTAATGATAAATACTATTTGGAGAAAGTGGGTTCTCAGTGCAACAAAGGTTAATCAATCAAATCCCTTTAAAATGAAAAGCCCATTTCACTTATCTACACGATCCTTTGTCATTTCTTTACTTTCCAATCCTATTAATTTGTTATTATGAGCTCTAAATTTTGAAAAACATGAAAGTGTATATGATAATTGTATGAGATCCAACTTATATATGACTTATCTTAAACGAAAAAAATTAGAAATCAGAAATCGGTTGAGCTACATTCGCATGTCCGGAGATTCCTCTTTGATCGAGTAGTTTGCCACACAAATCCCCTAGGGAACTAATCTCTTTTTGTTCTTATTAATCACGGCTAAGAATCTATAAACTATAACGATAAGTAGCATCTTTTGTTATTCTCCATCTTCTAAACATATATAGTCACATTGATTCATTTGTGTGACTAGTATTTTTACATTCATTTCAAAAAACATAAAGCATATCTCTTGCAGACAAATATGGTATTGTTATTGTAAACTAAATACTATACGGAAATATTATAATATCCGAAATTGACTAATGGGAAATTCAGGGATTAATTGATATCTAAGAATAAACATATACTACAAAAGTCGATAGGAGTTGAAAGCAAAGTATCGTGCGGTATCCGTAGCATGGAACGTACGGCTGGACAGTTGGGGCAGTCCATGCTCGCGCATTTATCTCATTTCTCTTTCTCCTATCTACTCCACTTAATTTCGACTTTTTATATATATTTTACTTTATATTCTTCTTTAAGTATTCGTGTGTCTCGTAGAGCCACTACATGTGCACTCACCCGTAACTAGTGCTTCCTTCAATCACAAGTGGACAATTGAGTAATGAGTACGTACATGCAACTCATTGCCGCGTATTAGTAAACTAAATTTCACTTTGAAACGTTATATATATGAAACAAATAATACACTCCTTCTATGATAAAGTGGAGATCATTCAAATATACAAGTCTTTCTATTATATAGTTAATTAGTTTTGAGTTAGAAAATCATTCTTCATATTCCATTAAGATACCAAAATAACGAAAACCATTTCAAAGTTAATATTTTCCATGTCATTTATTTTATTTATTTGAGATATTTTTTGGAATATATATATATAGATATTATGAAAGAAAGAGACATATATGCATGCATTAATTATAGAGGAAAAGTCGTGTAGGTATTGGCATGGCACGTAATTGCGGGAACGGTGGGTGGGTCATTCTGTACGAATGGGACCGTACGGCTTTTATTTGCTTCAAAATTCATTTTCACGTGACTCATGGACACAACTCTTTTTTATTTCATTCTCCTCTATCCATCACTCTATTTATAACCACATGCATGATGCATATTTGTATGGAGGTTTCAAAGATCAAATAGAGTAATCAAAGTTTCAGTAAAGAATATACATTGGAATATTCCTTCCACTATGCTTCTAAACTTCTTATATAGCAATCATTCTCCCTTTAATTTGAAAAATCGTATACTGCTTTATTTGACCATCACATTCTTGATTCCTAGCTTGCATTCTCATTTCTCACCAAGGTTCAAAGTACGTAGGGGTTTACTTGTTATTATAATGCTTTTGCAACAAAATAGGAAATACAATCAAGCATGGTTTTTAAAAAGAGAAAGTGACAATAGACATTCGAAGTCACGGAAGCATACCCTTCAATTACGTCACGTCTCCCCCGCCATTTACGCCTTAATTTCTGTTTTTTCTATTACGTAAAGTTCCAAAATTAAGCACAATCGTGGCAAATAAATACAATTTTTGGAGATTTCCTTATCTCATCGCCAGTGCCGGTCCTGAAAATTTATGGGCCACAAGCCAAAATAAAATTTTGGGCCACTAACTATTAAAATTTTAACAAAAGAAAATAATTAAAATATTTAATAGCAAGGAATTGAACTCTCCACTTCAACATTCTTCCACGAAACACTTTACCAATAGAGGTAAAGGCAAGTTTTATCTAAAAGAGGGCCGATTTGTTATATAGACTTTTTATAAAAAAATTGGGCCAGAAGCCCATGCTTCCTTTGCTTGTGGTCAGGACCGGGTCTGCTCATCGCAATCTCTCAAATAGATAAGATTTGGAAACACTCTTTAATTAGTTTGGCCATAATGTCTCAAAAGTATTCGAAAAACTTTCTTTTGATTTCTTCTTTTGATTTTGTAGAGACTAGAGAGAGCCAAAATGGAGAATCAATTTGCCAAATAAGCTCTCGATGATATTTATAATTTATTTGAATATGTAATCTGATTCAAATAACTCGATTTAGTTATTTACCTTTGACTCACTATAAATGATAGTAATACGTACTAACGTACACACTACACAATGTAAATAAAAGTACTCATCAAAAAATTACTCTAGTGCTAGGCAGATTTATTTCAGAGTAGGTTCTCAAACTATATTTTATACAACGTTCAAACTATATTTTTAGATTTAGCTATTAACATTTAAGATTGATACCATACAACATCTCTTTCACAACTTCCCTATCCACCACGTAAAACTTGACAACCATTTGTTTTTCTTCTAATTTCTAAAACTCTTTATTTCGTTTTGAATCGGTGTACTTGTTGTCTAATTTAATTCACTTTATAAAAGAAAATAAATAAATAATTGTACCTAGCAAGTGTACTCCTTACCAATATCACCCTAGCGTCTTTATAAGACCACCTCTCTCTCATAATCACTCACTCTTCTCTTCTCTCCTCTTTTAGGGTCTTTGGAAATATCTAACAACCTCTAGTCTGGAAGATGAAACAGCTTATCCGGCGTCTATCTAGAGTCTCCGACTCATCACAATACAGCCTCCTCCGGTCTGAGTCGCAGAGCTGCCGGTCCAAGAAGGAGAAGGCCAAGTCTAGGGTTCCCGAGGGACACGTACCTGTCTACGTGGGACAAGAGATGGAGCGGTTCGTGGTGAGTGCGGAGCTGCTAAACCATCCGGTTTTCGTAGCATTGCTGAAGCGGTCGGCTCAAGAGTACGGATATGAGCAGCAAGGGGTGCTTCGAATCCCATGCCACGTCCTTGTCTTCGAGCGCATCTTGGAGTCTCTCCGTCTCGGGATGGCTCGTGACTTGCACGATCTCTTATGACAAGGAAGATGAATAAGTTTTTTTTTTTGAGCATTAGATGAATAAGTTTTGTTTTGTTTTTTTGACATGAGAGTTCTACTTCTAGGCCTTTGGTCGGAGGAACAAGTTAGCATAGTGTACATCTCTTTCTTTCTTTTAAGAAACAGAGTAATGTAAATATATATTTCGAAACCCAAATATATATTCCTAGAGACCCAGTCTAACATCTGCTTGAAAAACAAATGCAAAAATAATTAAACAAAACTATTAGTGAGAAAGGGAAACTACAGTACTTGTTGCTTTGACTCAAAATGTATTGCTAGAACAAGTTTGGCTAGGATGATTGATTACGCTCCGTTGACATGTGGTCCAATTTTTGTTGCTTTGACGAATTGCGAAGATGTATTCCAATTCTTGCTTCAACTTTTCCAATTGTTTGATCCAATTCTTGTTTCAAAACAATATACAAAGTCATTTTGATTGATAATTAAAGAATATAGTAAAGTGATACATAGTGAATTTGATAGATAGTTAAAGAATATAGTAAAGTGATCGTGACTTAATCTTAATAGAGTAAACACTTTCGTTAGTATGAAAAAAAATACAGATATACAACAATTTGATCCTGAGTAATGCAAAAATATGCAATTTACTTTATTATTATTATTTATAATAATCAAAATAACGGAAACAAATGATAAAATTCAGCTAAAAGAGATTTTTCAGAGACATGAGGCTCTCAACGTGATTCGAAAAACGGTCAAAATTAGTATTGTACTCTGCCACCAATCCTTCGTAAGTGTCTTTCTTAAAATCAAGTAATTTTAAACATAAAATGGTCGGTACAAATTACATGGTCCACACATACAAATCATTATCTTCTCATATGGATCGTATACTAACCACGTATAGTAAGTCCTCAAAGCAATGGTTTGTGCAAGGTTCTATTTTCCAAGATCATTTGTGAAGCATTCACTTTAAACTTACTCTCTGTTCAAATCTTACAACAAGTCTTGTTTTGTGTATGCAGTGAGACAAGGAGGGCGAAAGCGGACTATAATTGGATGAGCAAGACCTCCAATGGTTCTGTTCTTTAACTTCTGACTACAAGTTCTTAATTTGTATGATTCCACTAGAAAATCTTTCTTAATTAATAAATAAAAAATAATATGATACGTGATTCAGTTGTGTGAAGTCTCTCTTAATTAGATGCTTGATAAAAGAACCTAGAAGAAAATAAAGAACAAAATCAACTCTAGTTTAACCAAACATATGCATGGACTTGATTCCATTAGGGCGTAATCTTATCAATTTTGTCCTCCAAACTTTTTTTTTTGAATGAATGTAAAATTTATTCAATCAAATGCATTTTTTCAATAAATGTTTCGGTGGTTTCTTGGTCACGAACAGCTAAAGTTAGAGTTCCATTATGTTTCTGAATTGTAAATAAAAAACTTAAGATTGACGAATCCCTACTAACGAGTTAGAAGGCAACGTTCCATAGCCTCCGTAATTGCATGATTACCATTTGTCCTCCAAACTTCTCTTTACCCTAAAATATACTAGTATTACTCATGTTTTTCTACTACTCTTTTACAATCCTGCTTATTGTCTTGGATTTTTTTTTTCTTTCCCAAAGCCGGACTGATCGAGAGCGGTCCTACTCCATATCTCCGACATTATGTAACTATGTCGGACTGATTTCTTCACAAAATCAAGACCATCGTAAAGTTGTTATTTGCCTATTTGTCTTCCAAATCCTTTCCTCCGAAAGAAACCTTATTATGCCCTGATTCGATGTTGATTGTGATGAATGATATGACTTCTTGTCCTTTTGTTCTCTTGCTGTATTACCAAAGACCAATTATTGCTCCATCTTTATCCATCCGTATTTTTGTAACCATAATATAATAACATATACTCTTTTTAGTAGGAGTATATGTAATCGTGTCAAAGAAATTATGAACTTCAGAAATGTAAAGCTTAGACGATTCCGAACGGCATTAAAGTAAGCTAAGCTCGATAAACCTGATAATTTCATGAATGTCAATAATCACAAATTAATTAATGTTGGTAGTGGATATATATTTGACCTTCGTATCAATTGTTTCTATATAAAAAAGCACGTGTAAAGTTGAAGGCATGCACGTGTAGAGTGGCACAAGTAACACGACGCCGCGAGGAACAAGTGCTAAACACACACAAGCTCTTAATTTTCTTTTTTTTGTTTGTTTACTTTTAGTTAATTATATGAATTAAGCCATACTAGTTGACCAAATGAAAAATTAAAATGTTATGTACTCGCCAATCATTGTATGTTTCATGTTTAGACCCACATGCTACGTCACGTTTTTAAACTTAACATCATGTCCCATCTTTTTATTAATTTTCATTTCATATATATAAATAACGTATGTATCCGTAAATATGTACGAACAAAAGAAGTACGTATGGTGATTTTGATATATAGCTTGGGAGGCATGAATTGTTAGTACTTTCACACCTTTTAGTACTTAATTGCTAAGAAGATGACCTCATAACTCATTTAAACTCACTCAAAAAAATTAAGACGACTTAAGAGTTAAGACTCTCATAATTAAAAAAGGTACATATTGCTATTTCAGTACATCATGCATTAAACCTATATAAAGTACAACATACTTACGTAAGTGGTTATATGGTATACGGATGATGAAAAACGAGAGATCGATGTGTTCTTGAGCAAACTTAAATCAGAGCCTAATGGCGTGGGTTTGAAACCTAACCATGCCATGCCATATTTTGAATTTATGCAGAACACTTGATATTATATTCAATGCTAACGCATCATAATTTATATTCTAATTTATTACAAATTATTTATCATATCATGTTTTGGACGTACATGGCGTACAACTTCGTGTCAAACTTTGAGTTCAAAATATGTATTTTTGTATGTGGCATGGCCCTTGTGGTTTTGTGTACATGCTTATACATATACACAAACATGATGTTTTTTTTGTAAGAAAAAAACTTGATTCACCCTTCTTTCATTGCCTTCCCTTCACAATTAGACACTATTTTGACAATACAAGCTAAGTGATCATAATCACAAACATGAACTTTCTCGACTCTCAAATTTACAATATACTAGATTTGTACTCACTTAATTAAATCAATGTTAAGCTCGGAAGTTTTATTGTATGTATACAACTTTTTCAAAAAAATGAATAATCTAGAAACTAAAGATATAAAACTATTTATAGACCAATAAACAAAAAGATATAAAACTATTTTAGTATACATAGATAGCTTTTGTTAACTCATCAATTAACCTATCATATTGTTTTTTTTTCTTCACAAGAATGTACATAATTATCGGCTGACAATATAATCTGTACATTTATATGATTATAAAATGAAGCGTAATCACAATTATCATTTAGATTGCCGTTTACATCCGTACGTTCCATGCTTTTTGGTCTCTTTGCGAGTGAAGTACCTCAAATGATTAGTAAGACATTATTAAGAAAGTCGTTCTATATATATATTCAATGGAGTGGGAAATCAAATCTCTAATTAAGAATTGTATAACAACTGACGTAGGGGGGTTTATATCTATGATATATATATAGCTAGGAAAGATCTCCTGATAATAATCAAAACACAATTACAAATAATAGAAAGATACACTCAAGGTAGAGAGAAAGATCAGTAATCATATTAAGAATGGGGAAAGGAAGAGCACCATGTTGTGACAAGAGCAAAGTGAAGAGAGGACCATGGAGTCCTCAAGAAGATCTTACTCTCATCACTTTCATTCAGAAACATGGCCATCACAACTGGAGATCTCTCCCCAAGCTAGCTGGTCAGTCTCTATATACATATATTTACATGCATGTTTAAATATTACCATATAGTATTATAGCTAGTTTGGAGTTTTTGATAATTGAATGAATGTTATATAGGATTGATGCGATGTGGCAAGAGTTGCCGACTGAGATGGATAAACTATTTGAGACCGGACGTGAAGCGAGGCAACTTCACCAAAGAGGAGGAAGATGCCATCATCCATTTCCATCAAACCCTTGGAAACAAGTACTAATACCATACATCTTTCTTTGTAATAATATATAGCACATATAGAGAGAGACTGATATTAATGGGTGTAATTTTGATCAGGTGGTCAAAGATAGCATCATTCTTTCCTGGAAGAACCGACAACGAGATCAAGAACGTATGGAACACTCATCTCAAGAAACGACTCTCTCCCAATTTATCTCCTTCCTCTTCTTCTTCATCCATCTCTTGCACTGATGATGATCATGACAAGAACTGTGACACTCTACTTCAAGAAGAAGGGCATTCGTGCCAAGAAGACTCACCTTCTTCGTCTCATCTCCAAGAAAACTTTATGCACACAGAACCAGAGCTTCATGAAGTTAATGAACTCGACGATATCCAACTCCTTCTCGACCATGACGACTTTGATGATATTACCTCCACTTTTCTTCAAACAGACGACATGTTATCCCAAGAACAACCAGTACTTGACTCTTTTCTTCATACAGTCGGCATGTTATTTACAGAACAACCAGTACTCGACTCTCTTCTTCATCACCACCAGAATGATCACATTTCAACTGAGTTTCAAAACACATGCGGAGAGACTCAAGAGGTAACCAAAGAGCAATCATTTGATCATCCTCATCAACCGGATAATATTCCATGCGGATTTGAAGAAACAAACGACTTGTGGACACAACTGGTCGAATCAAGCTCGCCTACGCCTAGTCCTAACAGTCATGATGAAGAGTACAACGAGTGGTTCAACTTCGTCGACAACCAAACTTACTTTGATGACTTTTCTATGGTCGGAGAAGTATGTCTTTGAATGCATTGATGCATGTCATGAGTGTTTTTGAGTATATTACAAATATTATACATGGATGTATTAAACCGATGCGTCTAACTATCTTTTACTAAAATATTATGCCAAATTGTCTAAAGTATAAATGAAATTGACGAGAGCTCTATGATATTAGTTCGTTTACCACTAAAATTCTTCGAGATGAATTTAACACCCACAAATGGTAATATAATACAAACTTTTTAACTGGATGAAAATCAAGATGACAACACCATAAATTTTTGATGCAATAAAAAAATGAAAAATTGGGATTAGTTTCAACAATCCAAGTTTAAGAAGAAAATATACAACAATAGAGTCATACATTACTAAATGGTTTTATATATATGTGCATAAAATTTATAATTGTTAATTTATGTTATCATTGAAATCATATTTTACATAGGAGTTTTTACAAAAAAAGTGTTTTATTATCTTATCGAATTTTTACATTGACTCAACTTAAAACCGAAAGAATTTATTAATTAAAAATAATTATTAGTTTACATAGTATTTATTTTGTGACAGTATTTTATAGAGGTTCTATTGTATTTTGATATTCTAGATGGATGTTAATAGCCTACTTGACTATCCATTTGAATGAAAAGAAATTAAAGATATAATTCTTGGTATCGATGATGAAGTTGAAAACGAGATAATAATTTTTTTAGAAATCTTTAATCATAAGAAAACAATTATCAGAACTTTTCAACTAGATGAAAATACCATAAATTTTTGATGCAATAATGTTTTTTAGATTAGTTCCAACAAGAATCCAATTTTTAAGAAGAAGACATATAACAATAGAGTCATATATTACTAATTAATCTTATATATATGCGGTATAAAATTTTTAATTATAAATTTATGTTATTATTGGGATCATATTTTACATGAAATTTTTTTAAAAAAATAGTATATCACCAAAGTTTGTCAATTTTTATACTGGCCTAACGACTAATTTTTTAATTAATTTATGAAGTATTAATTTAAAAGACTTATACCTTTATATTCTAGTTTTAGATATTAGACATCTAAATTTGTATTTATTTATTAGTTTGAATGAATGTATTGATGTATCTTTTTATAATATAAATCAGGTAAATTTTAGCTAATAGTATTACTGTGACAAAACAAAAAAGTCAAAAATAAATGTGGTCGGAGGAAATAAGGGAAACGCATGTCCACGCGCTTTGGTTAGATTCATTTTCTAAATAATGCGAAAAAGGCCAAAATCGTGGTCTATATAGTCTTGTGATTTTGGGCACACGCGCTCAACGCGACGTCGGTGCGGGTGAGTGGGAGTGGGATTGTGATCGAATATTAACACACTTTATTAATGGGCTTAATAATGGGCTTTGGTTGCCCAAAAAAAGAAGAAGGTTATAATACTAAATGGGCCTCTCTTATAATATGTCACGTCACGCGTGACTTGTCTTCCTAACTTTAACAACGAAACCGTCCGCTCGATTAAAAAAACAAAAGAAATTTCTGGAAAAAACCATACCCAATGAAAATCATACACGTGGCAAGTTGGTGGGCTTCCCTGCCTCAGAAGTCCCGTCGTCTCGACACGTGTCCAACAGTAACGCTCGATGAAAAGCTAAATCTTGAGTAAATAAATGTCTGTCTCTCCATCTTCTTCTTCTTCTTCACCGAGATCTCACTCACTCACTCTTACTTCTCCTGGGTATGTCTTTCTTCCTCTATTTGTTTTTGTTTCTTTGGTCCTTTTAACCAAACCAAACCAAACAGTAAAGCCATTAACGTTGTTTAGTGTCTTCTATGGCAAAAGCTGTGAATCTTTATGTTTTCTTGAGCTCAATTCGGGCATGCATGCGACTCTGTTTTCTGTAGATTTAACAGTTTCCTTTTGCATGCACTTTGTAGTTGTGATTTGAGAAGAGAAATGGAGCATTCAGAAGAGGCCCAGCAGCAGCAGCAGCAGCAGCAACAGGGAGTGATGGATTATGGAGCTCCTCCTCGTGTTTCTTATCAGAGTGTACCACCAAATGCTCAGATGGCTTTCCAACAAGCCCACCAGTTCCACCAGCAGCAGCAGCAACAACAGCAGCAACAGCTCCATAACTTCTGGTCTAACCGGATGCATGAGATCGAACAAACCACTGATTTCAAGAACCATACACTCCCTCTTGCTCGCATCAAGAAGATCATGAAAGCTGATGAAGATGTGAGGATGATCTCAGCTGAGGCTCCTGTCATCTTTGCCAAGGCCTGTGAGATTTTCATACTTGAGCTTACGTTGCGTGCTTGGATCCACACTGAGGAGAACAAGAGGAGGACCTTGCAGAAGAACGACATTGCTGCTGCCATTTCGAGGACTGATGTGTTTGATTTCTTGGTTGACATAATCCCGAGGGACGAGCTGAAAGAAGAAGGATTAGGGGTTACCAAAGCGACCATACCGACCATGGTTGGTTCTTCTCCGCCGTACTATTACATGCAGCAGCAGCAGGGAATGATGCCTTGGCCACAGGGGAATCCAGAGCAGCACCATGATGAGTCTTCTTAGTAGTTTTCTTCTATCCTAATCTATAGTTTGGATGTGTATCGTAGAAAGTATTATTACGTCGTTCTTATTACTCTCTTAATCTACCATCAAAATCTCAAGTAACCAAATGCTCTACCCTCATGGTGTGTGCCTTTCCATTTCTAGTGTGTTCTTCTGTAATGGTACATAGCAGTATTCTAGCTGCTCTAAATCTATGGCAATGCAAGTTTCTTTACTCATTAGTATTCTCTTACAACTTGTGACTTGATGTTTAGACTTGAGAAGGGAGACACAGGAATGCAAATATGTATACAATGTGATTGCTACTTTACAACTATTTTCTCTAAGCTATCAAAAGTTTGGCTCCTACTTATACCCTGAAACATAGATGAATAAGGCAAGAGACATACTATCTCGTTCTTACACATCTTTCTCAGTGGATAAAACCTTAACTTACTTGAACATGGATCCAAAGATACAAGTCCCTTCCTGCCATTCCAGTTGTAGTCAGGTGGTTTATTTCGAGTATATCTGCTTCTGTCTTCATAAACTCCAGATTGAGTGATTCATCAGTTGTTCTTATGGGTAATGAATTACAGTAAATGCTTGTGTATCAGTCATCTGCTTGGAGACATGGCTTCCTCAATCCTTCTAATCACAATGCTAAGAGGACTTCCTACTTGGAGAGCTTCAACAGCTGCCCTGTGTGCTGCTTTGTGCCACTTGAGCAGATTATAAGATTGTAGAAGAGACCACCTGGCTTGATTCGACATCTGTATAAACAAAAACAAAAACTGATTACAATCTATACACTTGCTTAAGACAAGTGGAAGGATGCCCATAGACTAGTTAGCCACATCAGACCTGAGCCACAGATAACGGTGGTTGCAGAAGAACTGAGATGCTCCTGAACAGATTTTCATCATTCTCCCCACCCTCAGCCTCGCCATAAACTAGCGCTTCAGCTGCAATACCAGCAAAAAGAACCATGCTATACCTAAGAGAAAGTAAACCACCATCAGGGTTGTGAACGAGACAAAGTTCACAGGGAAAGAACAACACCTTAACTACCAATCACCTATCAAATGAGCTACCGCTAAGTCGTCCCTCAGCAATCTCACTCTCCATCTTTTGATCCCAGAATTGGGTTCCAGCCTACATAGACACATGAAAATCCATTTATGTACTCAGTTTCATTTGTAGCTAAAAGGTGCATCGAATCACAACACTACAATACAGAATAGCATCATAGTACTAGACTGCATCCGAAAACTACCTGGCCTTGAACCCCCATTTGCATGGCAACCACCGGATCCAATATCACACCACGGATTGGGCAGCCCATAAGGTATGCTACACAACAGAGCCGCTGCAACTGTTAGCGACAAAACGACCAAGAAAAAAACCCAATTACATGATGATCACCAATTTCTTACCAACAAGAAGATGACCAGCTTCGTGAACTATGATTCTACGTTTATGTGGAGGCCAGTAGCATGATATTTGAGCTAAACAGGTACCACCAAGAAGAAGAGAATCCATAAAAGCAAGACCCAAAATAACAGCAAGATTTGGCCGCAGATCAATGTCCTGAGAAAGAAGATAGGAAACTCCACCAAGAAAAGCAGCCAGAGCAAGGCTAGATCCATCAGAAAGACCCCACTTCTTAGGTGCAAGTTTAGTCACTAATCAAAACAGAAACTCCAATAAGTTTACAAATGCCACAATGAGTAATCAATCACATGAGAGAAAACTGACCTTCCAAGCCAGTTGCAGACTTGAGGACAGTAGGTGTAACCTCTCTTGTTCCCTCCAAAACTACATGAGAGTGATACATAAAGACATAAGCACGAAATCATTGATGTAAGCTCAAAAACCCAACAAAGGAAAAGAGAGTACCAATATTACTGAACTTGCCAAAGTAAGCAAGAAGACCTCTCTCTTTAAGAAACCTAAACGCACTTCCAACAAGTCTCATATCATCTGCATTCAAACACGCATCTAAAACCTGCCAATCCCTCTCCACTTCAAAAGCTCCCACCGGAGCGGCGACTATAGACTCCACCGCTTCACGCTTATCATCGGTTTCGATCGATTTGAGAAATCTAAGAGCTCCGGCGAGATCTTTTCTCTTGACAGCGTCTTCATACTCCCGCCATTCCCTGAGCGCGTTCGGCCTACACAGCTCATGCCTCCGGAATCCAAGAGGCCGTACGAGGAAGTAGCTTTGTCGAGAATACGGAGATAGAGAGAGTTGTCGGAGACATGGAGGAGACAAGGCCATTTAGATCGCCGGAAATGAAGTGATCTAACTAATATCCGTTTAAACGGAAGGCTATCATTAATTGGGCCGAGAAAGGCCCATTGAGTTATTCCTAAGCTAAGAAATAACTTAGCCCATTGGGCCATATAATATGTTTCCACGTGGCGTGTTGTGATGGGATGCAAGTAGAGTATACACGCGTGATATGATGTCTATCTGCTTCTTTCTTCTTTCTTCTTTCTCTCTCGTCGTCGTGAAGCTGCTTAGCCATGGCTATGGCGGCCTCTATTCTCCAAGCTTCTCCGTTCTCGCTCAGTAATACAAGTACGCTCTCTAACCTTCTTCTTCTCCCTTTTGATTTCATTTCAATAAGCTATTAGGAATCGGAATTGGAATTCGCTGTGTTGGGTACCGATTTCGTTTAATTTTTGCCGAGCTAAGCTTCTGTTGTTGTTTGTTGGATATGTAGAAACCCTGCGGATTCATAGTTCAGGATTCAAATTGGGTGGAATCAAAATCAAAACGCAAAATAGAGTTTGTGCGGTGGTGGGATTAGGCAACGGCCTTGGCAGTAGAAAGCGATCGCTTATGATATGCAACTCCTCCGTTGTAAGTCATGTTGCTCCTTGATGATGATTTAGGGTTGTGTGGAATCTCATTCCTGATTACATTGATCCTCTTCTTCTTCTTGTTTGTTGCAGAACGCTAAATGTAGTGAAGGACAAGGACAAACACAGACCGTTATTCGTCAGTCCCCAACTATAACCCAGGCTCCTAGCCACTGTAAGCCCTTTCACTTGTTCTATTTTCTCTATATTGTCTGCTCTTTTGTTTTGGCTCTCTTCTGATGAGCCATCTCCAACTCGGATAGGAAGCTTTCAACTCACTTCAGATTAGAGCCTGTCCAATAACTCAGGATAGTTGTGAATTGCTTTGTGACTTAGTTCCAGAGAGGTGTTTCTAGTGTCTCTGTGCTCCTTTGTTTTGGCTTTGTTCTAATCATGGTATTAGAGGCTTTGAACTCAGCTCTGCAATGCGTATCCAAATTATGAATTGAGATTTTCCCACAGCTTACTAAAATAAACAGGGTTTAGCTACACAAGTCTGGATAGTTGTTAATTGCTTAGTTCCAGAATTTCCTAGGTGTTTTTATCTTACTGGTGTGTTGGAATTCAGCTAAATCACCAAGCTTGGATGATGGAGGAGACGGCTTCCCACCTCGAGATGATGGAGATGGAGGTGGAGGAGGAGGTGGTGGTGGCAATTGGTCAGGTGGCTTCTTCTTCTTTGGTTTTCTCGCCTTTTTGGGTTTGTTGAAGGATAAAGAGGGCGAGGAAGATTATCGAGGGAGCAGAAGGCGATGATCAGTTTTGGTGGACAATCACAACATTTGGGTTATCTTACATTTTGTATCTGTTTCGTTGAGTGGATACATAATATGCATTGTATGTCGTTGTATTAAAGAGAGACAGTCACTTATTACAAATAGACCACTCTTATTCTATAAGATTTATCATGGTAAGATGATAAGTCTTCGTTATTTTTCTTAGAACATGAGTATTTTAAGCCGAAGCTGATCAGGTTTGCTTAACAAATATAAAAACTCATCTATATAACATGATCACGCAACGAAAGAACAAACAAATCATGATCAAAAGACAATATGAAATGAACAAAACAACAAAAATAAATGACATATTTTGTCAAAAATTGTTATTTTCATATTCAAAAATTGTACCGCTATCATTTTCTCTCATGTAAATGAGTATTTATACACGATAAGAAAATGTAATATTACCGATTATGAATTAAAAAACCTAATTTTACCCGATTGATAAATTTGTTATTGATTGGATTGCTGAAACACATATTCCTCAGAACTGCATGATAATTATTGCTGATAATGGTTTTGTGAAAGTGTGGAGAATTTGAAGAAGACTCGCAATTCGACTCTGTTATCTTTTCAAAAAAAAAAAAATCAGAAGAAAAGCATTCTAAAGTGGTTACTGAGTTTGCAGAGGTTGTAAAAGAAATTTTTGCTTTTAGAATATGGCGTTGAAATTCATGTCATATCCCGACTTTTTCCCAATCACAATCAAACAATTGTTCCAGCTGGACAGGTAGCTGGGTAGGTTGATAACGTGATTTGGTTATGCTACGATGATGGACACTATATTTTCTTAATAAATGGTAATCTCTGAATTCTTTTCGCATCTCTATATTGTCATGATGAATAAATAAAATTTTGATGAATAAGTTTGTCGACTACTGATTATAGTTCTTCTATCCTATTGCTCTCTTGTGTGGCTGAATTTATAGTGTGGCATGGTTTGTTTGGAGTCTGTTAATTTGAATATCAAACCGAGTTTCAGTTTTGGGTTCGACAAATCACCCTAGAAAATCAAGCAATGAAAGAACAAACAAATCAAGATCAACAGTGAAATGAACAAAACAACAAAAATAAATGACATATTTTGTCAAAAACTGTTATTTTCATGTTTAAAAGTTGTACAACTATTATTTTTTTTCATGTAAATGAGTATTTATAGACGGTTCATGTAATCATTATGGTTCAGTGTGTTCGTGAAAAAAAAAAAAAAAAAAAAAAAAAAAAAAGACGGTAAGAAAATGAAATACTATAAAGTATCATTTTACTTGATTAGAGATGATGTAATTGTTAACATTTTAATTTTTTTTTCATTTGATTTGTTTGTTGTTGACATTGTAATAATATTTGATTTGCTAAGAATATTCAGCAAATAAACAGAGCCCAATAAAAGAGAACATGTGGCCCAATAACAGTTTCATACATGATAAATCCAGCAGCATAGTTGATAGAAATGGCTTTAGCTAGGAAGATGGTAATGGTGGTGGGTGTGCTCCAGCTTCCCTCCCGCCTCCTTCTCTCTTCTTCTTCTTCTTCTTCCCTAATTGCTTCTTCTTCTAAAGGTGTTGCTAAGGTTGTTCTTAAAAAGGGCAAGACCCAGCTCTTCAAAGACGGAAGTCCAATGGTTTACAGTGGAGCCGTGGACAGGATCATCGGAAAACCTCCTCCTCAGACCGGAGATGTTGTCATTGTCGCCGATGGAACAGAGAATCCCATTGGTTGGGGTTTGTATAACTCCGTCTCTATGTTCTGTGTTCGCCTTATGCAGCTCCAACACGAATCCACCAGGTTTCAGTCAAGTCAAGTTTCTCTCTTCCACTTGAATCTCTTGTTGTCTGATTCCTATTCTCTTGGCTTGTTTTGGCAGAGACCCTTCTTGTGCATTGAACATTGAGAAGCTTCTCGAAACTAGAATCGCTGAAGCATTTCATTTGAGGAATAGTTTAGGACTTCCCTCTGCTACTACTAATGCTTATCGTCTTGTCAACAGTGAAGGAGATAGGTATTCACTTCACTCATTTTTCACTCTCTGGTCTAGTGTTTTTATAGAGTTTATTGTCTATGTTCTGCAGATTGTCTGGTTTGATAGTGGATGTATTTGGAGATATAGCTGTGGTAGCATCATCTGCTGCTTGGCTTGAAAAGTATAGGAATCAAGTGGAGACTTGTTTAAGATCAATCCATGGGATTACTCATATCAACTGGAGACCTTCTCTTGATGTTCTTAAAGAAGATGGGTTTGATGTCTCGACTTTGAAACAAACACAGTTATCTACTACTCTCCCTCAGAGATCAATGGTACGGTGGGTGGTCTTTCCTCTCTTTCGCTATCTTTATGATCGATATGGAAACATTACAGAGCTAAGTGATCTTCTTTCTTATGCCAGGTTGTGGAAAACGGCATCTCTTACGCGATTTCGCTAGAGGGACAGAAGACAGGGTTCTACACTGATCAACGCGAAAACCGTCACTTCATATCGACAATCTCTGCTGGTAAAAGAGTTCTTGATCTTTGCTGCTATAGTGGTGGATTCGCACTGAATGCAGCGAGAGGAGGTGCTACAAGTGTCGTGGGTACATATTATCTCTCTCCTCCTGATTCCAGCTTTTAAGCATTGTCTTGTGAATAATCTGATCAAAACACTTTCAGGAATTGATTCATCTTTACCTGCTTTGGAGCTCGCCAGAGAGAATGTAATCCTCAACCATATGGATCCAGAGAAGGTTGTTTTCTTCAAACAAGATTCGACAGAATTCATGAAGGCTGCTCTCTCAAGGGAAGAGACATGGGACATTGTGATCCTAGACCCTCCTAAGCTAGCTCCGCGGAAAAAGGTGACAAAGAGGGAGCGCTTTTATTTCATGGTGGATGTTAAGAATTTCTTGTTATAGAGATGAGATTGTGTCAATCAATGTGGATGCCAGGTTTTGCAAAACGCGGCAGGGATGTACAGAAATCTCAACTCGTTGGCAATGCGATTGACGAGGAGTGGAGGTCTTCTGATGACATGTTCATGTTCAGGGGCGATGACGCAGAGCGGAAAGTTCTTGGGGATTCTTCAGAGCGCTGCTGCAATGGCGGGAAGGAAGATCACAGTGGTGAGGGAGGCAGGAGCTGCCTGCGATCACCCACTCGACCCATCTTACCCTCAAGGCCAATATCTTTCCAATTTTCTACTTCGGGTTCTTTGATAGCTCTTTGAGTTTTGTCTTCAATACTTTTGTAGTTGCCAGGTTTTTTGAATGGTAATATAGTTGCAAGAAAGGACAGACTTTATAGATTTTAATAATACATTAGTAAACTATCTGGGTATGGTTACAAGAAAAACAAAACAAGGCAGATTTGTGAACAAAAGTAAACAGGTTTTGGAACAACAACAAATTATTAAGTGGAGGTTTAAGCTCTCACCGAAAGAACCATTTTGCAAGCAAGAAGAGCAATGTATGATGTATACATGGATTGATAAAATTTACAAACGCAGATTAGAGCTCTCTCGCTCTCCAAGCTTGTTACCGACCTCCCGGGTTTCTGTTCCATGACAAGTAGGAAGGATCTCCAAGTCGCCTGAAACAAAAATACACATTTGTTACTGTCTAAAACATAAGAAGAGATACCATCACGACAACTTCATTTGAAGGATGTGAGTACCTGGGTTTCACAAGATACATGATGGTAAATGCAATGGCCAAAAAGAAGCAGATTCCACCAACTGTCAGGTATGCAATGCCGAGGAAATCGTTCTTTCCACCAAGCCAACTTGTTGTCGACAAAACAAGCTTCTTCTTCCCACTAAAACTGTAAGTGTTGTAGTTGTTCTGCAGCATAACGGTTATGGTGTCATTAACCTCGAGGTCAGTCTCTATCTTTCCATACAATTTTCTAAATGTCGGCAATGCTGCGGTTCTCATCCACACAATGAGATGCTCCTGATCACTAAGCTGCACACAGGAAGAAAAGATGTGAGACAGTCAAGTTGCTAAGCATTCATGTGATATCAATGGGAACATGGACTGATCTCTAGTATTTAATGGCTTACCGGTACATCTGGTTCTAGACTGGCACCACCAGTGAGATTCCCCTTCTGGAAATTCTTGGGGAAGACCTTTTTCCCAAACTTGTGTTCCTTGTCGCTCTTCCATGCAATGCCCTTCTGGTTTACAGCCAGGGATGCATTATTTCTGGATAATGTGTATGTGTCATTAAAAAGACTCCAAGCAATTAGACCACAAGGCACGATTGGCTGCCCGCCAACATCATCCTCAGGCTTGCATGCGCTTATTTGATTCTCGTATTTTGGACTTCTCAACTGTGCATCACTTCGGCTTTTCACATACCTATTTCATAGACACCATCAATCGATTAGAGCTACACAAATTTGACTAATCTAAGTTTCGTCCTTGAACACGCTATAATATCCATGTTGATATCCTATGTAGAACCCACACCTTCCATTCTAAGAACTTACACTAAGTCCCAATACAAAGGTGAATGTGACATACCAATACTAAAACTAAATCATGCGACAGCATAGTTATACCTTCGGTGATTCTGGTAGAAGTTCTCAAGCTGGTAATAAACATAGACAGGCTTCTTCATACGCTTGGTCACCTAAGAATGCCGGTGAAGAAAAGAGAAAGTAAGCAAGAAATGCAATTAAATCTCAAAAGAAGAGAAGAAAAGAAACTCACAGTTAGATTTCGGATACAAGCTTTATCAGCAGATCCTTGAATAAAAGCAACCTTGTTAGTCCTAGCAGGAGCCGGAATACAATCATTATCATAGCGATCAACAATCTCCACAACCTAACAAATGAAGCACGTGAGACAGGGGGGAAGAGAAAGTGATGATAAGTAAGCAAAGCAATGGTGTTTGAACTTACATCCTGGGAAGCAAAAAGGGAGATAACTCCAAGGGGTATAAAGATGACACTGACAATCAAAAACGTAGAAATGACCCAGCCAGGGGTTAGGATGGGCTTGCAAGCTGGAAGCTCCTGCTGTGTAAACTTGGAATCTGCAAGAAACCATTTGTAAACCTTTAAGCCATAGCTGTAATGAAAACCAAAACCCAAACAATGAATAGAGCAGTCCAAAGTTGATATCAAAAGGTTAGCCTAAATCTCTTGGGAATTCAAAATTCTGCAATCCAGCAACAATCGAAACGCAATTGTAAACGAGGGAAACAAAATCAAATTGGATTAAAGACACAAGAGTCAACGATAAGCCATAATCAATCGGAAGAGGATAAAGACATACACTTGGGGCGTTTGGAATTCTTCCTGACGGCGGAAGCATCTCCCGATCCGGCAGTCGCCGCGCTGGACGACGCCGTATTGGAACTCATCACGGAGCCTGAAGGATAAAGGGAGATTGTTATTCCCGAATATATGGAGGCCGAGATCCAAGGAAAAGGTCAAATCTGGAGAAGAAGGAAAAGAGATTCAGAAAGGAAGAACAAGCAAGGAAGAAGAAGAAGAAGAAGATTCGTCGTCGTCTTCGTTTTTCCTTTTTTGGGCTTTCTATTGGGCTTTTTTTATACAAAGTTTGGGCTTTGTAATTATTTTCTAGTATGGGATTTATAATGGGCTCTCTTTATTTTATATATATTGAAAGAGATTTGTAATCATTAATTACAAGTTCAAAGTTATCTATACAAACCACTATATTTTGTTGAAAATACTACTAATCTAAATTTTCAATCATTTGTTTTTCTTCTGATTTGGACCATTTTTCTAGATGACAAGCAAGAACAAATGAACAATGTCGATTACAAATGTGACTTTCCGTTTTCTTCATACACCAGACAAATGTCACAAAACCAACCAACACACACCCTTGAGATGAAAATATAGAATAATCAAATGTTTTCATTTTCTTTTGTGGTAGAACAAATAACTCCACACCACAAGCCCCTTTCTCATCATCATGTTAAACCAATTGAGAAGCCAAAAAAAAAGTAAAAACTATAGATGAATTAAGTATCATAATATAATTTAGTAGTAAGTTGAGAAAATAAGTGTGAATATGAAAATAGGATTATACAATATCAAAGTGAAGCTGGGAAGTTGGCAGAGGAAGAGAAGGAGAAGATCTCGTCAAGTGTCCCGTTCATTGAGTCTCTGCATTGAAAGTCTTGTTGCTTTGAGATATGATCCATTGACATAATCTCTGCATCGCTCATCGATAGCTGAGGGAAATCTTGGAGTTGAAGAGGAGGAGGATGGTATGGAAGCTCATGATGATGAGGTACGTAGTTTGAAAATAGATGATCGTCGAGAAGTGAAGATGAGAAATTAAGAGCGAATATGGATGAACTGTTTGCTTCGTCTAAAAGAATTCCTTCTGATGATGATGTCTCCGCTGATGCTATCTTCAAGCTCTCCATGTCTTCCTCGCTTTCTCTTTCACATTTTCTCCATTTCTTCTTCTTTTCTTCTTCTTCTTGCTCCTCCTCTTTTCCAACACTAGTACTGATCTCTTCTTCTTGATCTCCTTCTTCCTTTCTCTTTGGAATTTGTATATTCTTTTTAAACACTCGGCACAATGCATACGACTCCTGTTTTACGTTATCATTCATTATCAGAAACATATATATATAAACTAGCTAGTAATGAATCTTGTGCATGGGAAATAATTAATATTTAAGAGTTACGTACCTTGAAAGAGGAAGAGGAAGGATGATGAATGAGGCGATATTCATGCATCACCCAATTAGTACGATGGCCATGAGGAGCCCTTCCTTTGTAATAGACCAGTGTCTTCTTCATTCCCATCTTTACCTTCTTTGATTCTACTGTACGGTCTTTCCCTGTGGCTTTCCAGTACCCCGCACGGGTTGCACGGTTAGTCCTCGACCCATTTGGATACTTCTTATCCCTTGTGCTGTAAAAATACCATTCCATGTCGTTCCCCGGCAAAAATGACTTCTCTGGTCATGGTTATACAATGTACAATAAGATTACATTCAATTAAAAAACCATCTATGTATCTTAGTTCTTTTTTTTAGTTTTAATGTTAGATCGAGAAGCTCGACTAAAAAGAATTGGCGGAGAAATTTAAGTACATATATGTAGTTAAGTGCTCTCTAGATTAAAAAAGCTCTATAGAAATGGATTGATGGTACGTACCAGGCAAGTCCCATGGCTCACACTTATAGAGATCAATTTCGGGGATGATCTCTAGCTCAATCGTTTGGTCGTTGACCTTCCTGTTTAGATAGTACGCCACAAGCTCTTCATCTGTGGGATGAAATCTGAATCCCGGAGGCAAACTCATCGGCGCCATTTGAGGTATAGAAAGTGAGAGAGGGAGAGAGAGAAAAAGAGAGAGAGAGATTATAGCTATTGAGGGTTTACGTACGACATGTGAAGGAGACTATATATAAATCAGAATATGATACAGTGTAGCAAAGCAAAGAGATATATGATATGGGAATGTGTAAAAGTATGTCATGGGATTGGCATCTTGTGAGATTAATATTTTGTCTTACTTTGGGTTGCTTTTTGGTCATGATAGATACCCATCACATAATTAATATTTATATTCAGCCAACACTTTCAATTTAGTAAGAATATAAACAAACATTGAACTCTAGCTTTAAAAGATTCTCTAAGTGTGAAAACCCTAGGAAGAGAGACGGAAAAGGTCAAGATATGAAGGCCCCATGCATCTCTCAACTTCTCTTACGCGCTCGTTGCACCATTTACTATATGGCTCTAGCTAGTAGTAATTAATCTTGGTGTGACCATAGTGTGGCTCCATTCAATTTTTAAAAATAAAATTGCTTTAACCCAAGAAAGAATGCTTTTAATGATTCAACAGTTTAAGGGACCCAAACTTCTACTCTCTAACCAAATCTACCTGGCGACACCTAAACACTCTTCTTTTACTTTTGTTCGGTTTTGACAGTTTTTTTTCCAATTAGAAATTGAATTTTTCTTTAACAAAAAAATGAAAAAAGGAAGGCATCCAAATCGGCTTTGGCTTTAGTGTTGGGAGGCTTCTTTAGTCCCTTTTACATATGGATTAAAGACGTTGTTTGCTTCTTTTACATCATTACTCCCACACAATCTTTGACTCATCATCATCTCTCTCCCCGAACTTCCAATTTTACTAGCTCATGGTCAAATCTCTTTTGCCTCGACTCTCGAACTCGATCCAAAAAGATAAATTTAAAAATTGCACACCTTAACATGTAGTATGATATAACATATACTTACGTATCTAATTTACATGTTTTTTGTTCTTGCTAAAATCTAATTCACATATGTACGAACAAATGAATTGGAAACGGAATTTAAATGAATAAACTAATCAATCGTTTATTGAATGAAATAAGCAAGTGAGTGATGATGGAAAGCGGGTTTTATTAACCCTAAGTTGCAACAAAAGCTCTTCCATAAATTGTAAATTATTGTTTCCCATAAAGTAGATCCAAACTTCAACCATCTATCCTTTTTCCTTAAGAAAAAATAACAAGTAACATTTTAGGTAAGCTTTAAGATGTGGTCACCAATAACTTGGGGAGAGAGAGAGAAAGAGTACTACTCAAAAATATTTTGGCGAATGTTTTAACAGTTTAACTTATAACTTATATATCAACTGTCATATGCCCCCAATTAATTAGTTTCATGGCTTTTTTGGGGCTCACAAATCGAGTCAGGGTTATATACATGTGAACAGATAATGCATGTGACAATATACGATTCATTTGCTATACGTACTATCATTGCAAATGTAAAAGGACCGTTAATTTAATAAAATGATAAAGACAATAAAAATTGGGAAGGAGGAAGCTAACATGGAAGCCTAACTAAAGCCATGCAACCTTTCACACGATCTAAGGGGAAACGAATAAAGCATAATCAAGATTAATTAAGCATCTTATATTTATATCAACCCTTTCTATTTTCATTTTTTTTCTATATTCATTTTCACATGTACTAAGCACGCAATTTACAACTTCTTTGTTTTCATGCTAACATATATATTAGACGCAACACAATTGTAACGTTGTAAAATGAATAGAAAATGGTAAAGGCAGAGAGAGAGATAAAACATCATTATCTTGAGCATCAACATCAATCACAATTCTTCTAAAAGACGAGGAAGAAAGAAAAAAGAGAGAGAAGAAGAAGAGTCTTGTTGAGAAAAAGCAGCATCTGATTCCCTACATGTCGGTTTCTAAGTCATCTTTTTCAATCTCATCTTAGTTTGTGCTGATCTCAGAAAAAAACCCTTTAAATAATAGATAAATCTCTCTGTGTCTCTAGATTCTTGCTTTCATTCACGCATCTCAAGCAGAAGAATAATGACACTCTTTTGCTTTTTCTCCATGCATTAAATCTCGTTTTTACCCTTCTGGTCCGTCACACTACTGATGATTACTCTTTTTAATATACTACTATTCACAGGACCACCTCGTGATTAATTATTCAACAATTAGCTAAAGCAAATCTTCGTCAGTTTATATTACCAATGACTTGATGATTACTGTTTAAAGCTCAACGACTTGTTGATTACTGTTTAATTCGAGATTAACACATTTCCAAGATGTGCAAAATGTATAAAATAACCAAATCATGATTTCGTCGGTTTCAAAACAGAATCAGGCCCATATTTAAATGGGCTTTGATGAGTGAATCAGGCCCAATGATGATTACGCAGACAGTAGTACACTATTCATTGTCCTCTTGTCTTGTTCATCTTTCACGGCGGAGCTGATACGTTTTGATCACAGAGCATAATCAGTGTTACTATTCAGTGACTCCAAATCGTATAAAGATGGAATTCGAGAAGATCAAGGTGGTCAATCCCATCGTTGAAATGGATGGTAACGTTCGACTGTTTTTCATTTTTCCGATTTGATTTGCTTAGATTTTGAGTAGATGTGATCGCTTCTGTTTTGGAATTGAGTGTGTGTGTTTTATGAAATTGAGCTCTTGTTTTGTTTCGTTGTTTGGTGCTAATAAATTCTCCAGGAGACGAAATGACTCGAGTGATCTGGAAATTCATCAAAGACAAGGTTAGAACTGAACTGCTTTGGTATTGTTTATCCTCTCAAATTGTCTTGTTGTTATTAACCTCTCTGTGTGTCTGTGTATTCCACAGCTTATTTTCCCTTTTGTGGAGTTGGATATCAAATACTTTGATCTTGGACTGCCTAACCGCGATGCTACTGATGATAAGGTTACTACAGATAGTGCTCAAGCTACTCTTAAGTATGTCTCTTTGCTTTTAACTTCACCTCTCATTCTCAAACAAGTCTATTGTTAGTGTATTCTTATCTCTAGTCTTGAGGTTGTTCCTGTGTATAATCTCTTTGTGATTTGAAATTCTTGTCTACCTTATTCCGGATCCTTATGGTTTTTAGCTTGGCATCATGTTTGCAAGTCTTCTTCAGCATCATTTGTGTTTTTTCCTCTTATTGTTGTGTTTTCTTGTCAAGGTATAACGTGGCTATTAAGTGTGCAACGATTACTCCTGGTATTTCTTTGCATTATTGAACATTTGCACTTTTAAATTGAGAGTGTAGTACCTATTTTGACTTACTAACCACAGTTTTCTTTCGAAATCACTGTTTGACAACAGATGAAGATCGTGTTAGGGAGTTCGGTTTGAAAAAAATGTGGAGGAGTCCTAACGGAACTATAAGGAACATTTTAAACGGTCAGTCTATTCTCCTAAAACAAGGGGGCAATACGCTCTTTAATTTCTTCAGCTCTAAAGATCAAGTTGTTGTTGTTTTTGTAGGCACGGTTTTCAGGGAACCTATCATTTGCAAAAACGTCCCTCGCATTGTACCAGGTTTGTCAACAGCTGCTGCTCTTTTCTATAGATAAACCATTTGCTGTACCTGTAACACGTAGAGCAAAACAAATCTGGACATTTTCCTTTCTTCAGGATGGACAAAGCCAATTTGTATTGGAAGACATGCTTTTGGTGATCAGTATAGAGCTACTGATATTGTTGTCAATGAACCAGGAAAACTGAAATTGGTTTGGGGTAAATCTCTTCATCCCGTTATTTGATTGTGTAACGGAAAGCGTTAAACCTTTATAGTTAGATGTATATCTCCTCATTCACTTTTATGAGTATCTTATGTTTGCAGAGCCAAGTGGATCTAACCAGAAGACAGAATTTGAAGTCTTCAACTTCACTGGTGCTGGAGGTGTTGCTTTGGCAATGTATAACACCGATGAGGTAGATATTATGGAAAGAGAGCTTTAGATTTTTTTTCCTCCTCTCCTTCATGTCTATGTTACCTGATTCACTTATAGAGTATATAGTTGATACGTTGGACTTATTTCATTACAGTCTATTCGTGCATTTGCTGAGTCCTCGATGTACACAGCTTATCAGAAAAAATGGCCACTTTACCTCTCCACGAAAAATACAATCCTCAAAACATATGACGGAAGGTGTGAATTAACTGGCCTTTATGCTTCTTGTTAGAGTTTGACTGAAATAAATGTGGCATCTAAACATGCTGGCCTGACATAATGTTTTGAAATTGTTTCAAGATTCAAGGATATATTCCAAGAAGTTTATGAAACTACCTGGAGATCCAAGTACGAAGCTGCAGGGATATGGTGAGATGTGTTTGTTACTAGCTACATTCTCTTCTAGTACACCATGCAAAGTTGTTTACAAAATTAACGAATTCCAGGTATGAGCATCGTTTGATAGATGATATGGTTGCGTATGCCATGAAAAGTGAGGGGGGTTACGTTTGGGCATGCAAGAACTACGATGGAGATGTGCAGAGCGATTTCTTAGCCCAAGGTTTTTTTCTCTTAAACTTCAATCTTTGTGCTCCCTACTAATATACTGCATTTTGGGTCTTGGATTATGTTTTTATCATTTTACCTTGTGATCTAAATGAGGACAGAAACTTCAATCTTATTTCTTCAGGATATGGATCTCTGGGACTGATGACGTCGGTGTTGGTATGAAATGACTCTAGCCTCAGCCAATATATGGTCTTTATCTTGTTAACATTTCTGCCGCGAATCTTGTTATAATCTGGATGAAATTGCAGGTTTGTCCAGATGGAAAGACCATTGAAGCAGAAGCAGCTCATGGCACAGTTACTCGCCACTACAGAGTTCACCAAAAAGGTGGCGAAACAAGCACCAACAGCATAGCCTCCATTTTTGCTTGGTCCAGAGGCCTTGCCCACAGGTAGCGAATTTTGTGCTTTGTTAAAATATTGTCTCCCTTGGGAATGCTTCTTGTTATTCCTTGAGAAAACCCCTAGTCTTTTGATTGAAAGTGAGTGCAAAGAATTATTTAAGTCAGTCTATCATGGATTGTTTGTAGTAAGATTTTTCATTACTTGTGGCATTATACTGGATCAGTTGAACACATGCACTATACCACAAAGGTTTTCTATTTTCTACTATACCCATCACCTTTATATTGACTTGAAAGTTGTTGATTTGATTTAAAGGATGTTTTGTATGTATTTTTACCAGGGCAAAGCTGGACAGGAATGCTGCACTGTTGAACTTTACTGAGAAACTAGAAGCAGCTTGTATGGGCACGGTTGAGTCTGGCAAAATGACCAAGGATCTGGCTCTTTTGATCCACGGACCCAAGTAAGACAAACCTCGAAAAAGATGACTTAAAAACATTGAGCTTTGTGTGTAACATTGTAATTTGGACAGGGTAAGGAGGGAGGAGTACGTGAATACAGAAGAGTTCATGGATGCAGTGGCATGGGAGCTTAGAAGAAGACTGTTAGGCAAATCCAAGTTGTGAGGAGAGGAGAAGATTGTATGTATATCTAAGAAGCAAATAGTGAAGATGCCTTTGCAGATTCCATCTAATAGAAAATAAAAATGGGAAATGTGTTAAGAAATAAAAAGAGGAGTGACTTGTATCTTTCTCTCTATCTCTTGTAATGGCCAATTTGATCTAAGACAAGTTCTGGGTGACTTATCAGTATTGAGAGTAAACTTTATTATGTGGCTACGAGCAAACAAAGGAAGATAATCAATTTAAAGAGTAGAAATGAGCAATGTTGCTGCCTTTCTAGTCGGAGGAGATGATGTTGATTACAGCTCCCGTTTTCACCGCTCCTCCTCACCTTCACCTTCTCCTCCGCCGCGATCATCGTTCTCCTCCGCCTCTTCGTCATGAATCAACTCATCATCGGCGGAAAATTGGCCGTGTCTCGGCTGTTTCTTCCTCGTCGTCTTTGTTGCCGCAACCGCCGCTTCGTCCGGATAAGGCGTCGGAGTTGAAGTCTCTGTTGAAGAGATTCTGGAAAGTCGCTAAACCTTATTGGTTTTCCGAGGACAAAGACCAGGCTAGGCTACGTCTCGCCGCCGTGTTCGCACTTACTCTCGCCACCACCGGAATCAGCGTCGGCTTCAATTTTCTCGGCCGTGATTTCTACAATGCTCTCTCCAGTACGATTCCCTCATCTCTCCCTTTCCACTTTCTCCTCTACTTGCTCGTCTCATAAGTAACTTTTATCTCTTGTCAATTTCAAAGACAAAGACCAAGAGCAATTCACCAAGCAGCTCTTCTATTACCTCTGTGGTTTCGCCGGCGGAATTCCGGTGAGCTTCCATACACGCTCTTTTGTTTTGTCTTTTGGTGAAGCACTTTAAACCATACATGTTTCCTTTGGATTTTGCAGTTCTTTGTGCTGAGAGATTATGCAAAAGAGACTTTATCACTGAGATGGAGGTCATGGATGACCAAATATTACCTGCAACGTTACTTGAAAGATCAATCTTTCTACAAGATCCAGTCTCAGTCTATGATTGATAATCCTGATCAGCGCATTGTTGATGATCTGAGTTCCTTCACTGGAACTGCTTTGTCTTTCTCTTTGACGCTTTTTAGTGCCACTATAGACCTTATCTCGTTTAGTAACATCCTCTTCACCATTTACCCTCCTCTCTTTCTTGTTCTCTTGCTCTACTCCTTTGGTGGTACTGCCCTCAGTGTCTTTCTCGGCAAGGTATACTCTTCTTCTTGTGTATTTCCCCACTCGTCTACTCAGAGTTCCACTAACATTTCCCTCTTGGGTTCAGGGACTAGTGAGTCTCAACTTTCTGCAAGAGAAGAAGGAGGCTGACTTTCGTTACAGCCTTGTACGCGTGAGGGAAAATGCTGAGTCGATTGCTTTCTACGGAGGCGAACAGAATGAAATGCAGCTTCTGCTTCAGCGTTTCAAAAGCGCTTTCGATAATTTAACTGTAAATTTGCTTCTCCCTCACTGATTCTATTGAGGCTTTTTTATTTCTAGCTTGCTCAATGAGTTCGTTCCTTCATTCTTCCACCTGCAGGAATTGCTGATAGCATCTAGAAACCTAGAGTTCTTCACTGATGGATATCGATACCTCATTCAGATTCTTCCTGCTGCTGTTGTTGCCCCAATGTTTTTCTCAGGGAAAATTGAGTTTGGTGTCATTAACCAGTCGGTGTCAGCGTTCAATCATATCCTAGGAGACTTCTCGCTTGTTGTTTATCAGTTTCAAGCTATCAGCGCTTTTTCAGCTGTCATTGATCGACTAGGTACACTAATTATGCATTCTGCACTCTCTCATAATGTTCTATACCACTTGTTGCATAAAGATCACACAAGCATTCTTTACGAGACCTCAGATTGACATAGAACACTTGTGGCACAAAATGCACATCTCTGTAATTGCTGTAACCTGATGGTCAGAGATCGCTAGTTTAGTAGCAGGATTTAGTTGAGACTCTCATGGGCGGTTAGCTGATGGTTCTAGTTTCTCATGGTTGGCCAGATGAAAAGACCGAGAAAGCTGTTCTTTGTTCTGCTTGAAACTGGGTCTTAATAACATAAATCTGTTACTATGCTATCAACTTTTACGGCTAACTGAAAAATTGCATTTGTTGTAGGTTGCGATTGTCACTTTATGTATCTAACTATATCAAAACTTCTTACAACTCAGGTGAATTTGATGATCTTTTGGATAACAACATCTTCAGAGATCCCTCTGACACTATGGAAGAGATTGAGCTGACGTATCAGAGCGCGGGGAGGTCTTCATTGCTGGACTCCAATGGTTCAATCCAGTCTCGACAGAAGGAAAAGCTTCTGGAGATTGAGGAGCTCACCCTTCAGACACCAACGAATGGAACCACATTGGTTCACAACTTATCCGTAGATATATATGACAAGGATCATCTACTGGTTAGTTCACTTTGACTAATGTTGTTTCAAGCATGTGGACTTTGTAGATGCTAACTCAGGTATAAATGCCATTTAACAGATAATGGGTCCTAGTGGGAGTGGTAAAACTTCACTCCTAAGAGCTATGGCTGGTCTTTGGAGGTCAGGGCAAGGAAAAATCACGTTCTACATCAATTCCCAGGATGATATTACACAGGAGAAATATGATAGTCAGGAAAATTCAGAGAAGAGAAGTTCGGGAGACATATTGTTCCTTCCACAAAGGCCTTATATGGTTCTTGGAACTTTGCGTCAGCAATTGCTTTACCCTGCCTGTAGTACAACTATGGAGGCAACACCTGGTGGGAGTAAATTAGACGGTACTCAGTTCAAAACTATGACTAGAAACACCACTTATTTCACCTCTTGCATGTAATTTAATTTACTTTTTACGCAAACAGGTTGTTTAACTTTGAGAAAATGCATTGATTGTGTCAGGTTCACCGCCTCAAGATAATGGAATGGATAAGAGTAATAAGCCGACAACAGATGATCTGATGCGGACTCTAGAGAATGTTCGTCTTGGGCATATAGTGGACCGCTTTGGTGGTCTTGATTCGCTACACGAGTGGTCCAGTGTTCTCTCACTTGGTGAGCAGCAGCGGCTCGCCTTTGCACGGTTATTGCTGTCTGAGCCAAAGTTGGCTCTCCTGGATGAATCCACTAGTGCTTTGGATGAAGCTAATGAGGTATGCCGCGCCTTCTCCTCTCATTCATCATTTATCATTTAGAAACAATACGTTGAGCAGGTATTCATCCCCCTCTTGATGCTCGCAGGCACACCTCTACCAGCAAATCCAGTCAGCTGGCATAACGTATATAAGCATTGGGCACCGGCAGACTTTAACCAAATTCCATAACAAGATCTTACACATTGCAACAGCTGATCCAAAGAGCATGGAACGTAACTGGCGAATGGAGGACTCAACTGCCAAAGAATCAACAAGAGGTGCAAAGTGAAAGCAGAACAAAACCTGATTGATTACATAGAGACAGAACAAGGTAAATGCATTGTGTAGAGGAACATGCATTTTTGTCCAGCAAGAAACGTTATATTTTTGTATATAAGTTGCATATAGAAAGAGATTGATAGATTATACCTTTGCAATGAGCATGCGTATCTCGAATTCTCGATTATCAAAATACGCCCATTGCAATCAACTATGGTGGATATGTATAACCTGATATTGGGCTGGATTTATTATACTCTTAGCCCAATATTAGATTGCTTTAGGTCGAAATGGCAAGAGTTTTTAGGTCGGCCGCTTATTCTTTGCATACGTATATAGGTTTAGGTTTCTTCATTCAAACCTATATATATATATATATATAGGTCATTATCAAATTATACGGGTCGAATAAAGTTGAGAAATCTTTAGGTTTATGATGAAGTCGTATAAAATATATTTCAAGCTTTGCTTAAGGTATGGGAAACTCCTTGTAACGGAGGAGAAGGGAGGAAGCAAAGACAGCATAAAGCTTTTAGTGCCTTTGTAAAATTTCTACTTTCTAACCAACATAATCCAAAAGGCACTAAAAGCTTTATATTGTCTTTGCTTCCTCCCTTAATAAAAAAAAGATTCTCATGCCTTAAGAAAAGCCTGACATATTTTTTTATACAAATAGTGATATTACATATTTAACTGTGAATCATCGTTCTTTGACCTATAACTTATTTTTAGCCTGATGAGAATTTTCTTAAAGTATAACCTAAGCTTTGAAATAGATGGTCTGAGGAGTTTTTTATCGGTCTATCTTTGAATGGACGGTCTCTTTGAATATTTTTGATACAACTACGTACCATGCATACAACAACATTAAACCTTGTATAAATGAGGGAAATAGCAACCCATTATACCGTAATTGGTAAAGTAGGTATGACAAATTACAATTCTTCATAAACCTATTGTAATATAAATTAATAAAATCGAAAATCGGTATTAATTTAGCAATTTATATAGATTGTCCAAGAAAACGGATCATACCTGTTCAAAGGCCCATTAGAGAAAGCCCAATAGAAAGCATTGAAAGTCAGAGGCGAGTCTTGTCGTTGAGGAAGAAGAAGAAGATGGTGACGAAGGAATCAATACAAGTGATTGCTCAGAGCATCGGACTCTCCTCTCTCTCGCCTGATGTCTCCGCCGCTCTTGCTCCTGATGTCGAGTTCCGCGTCCGAGAGCTCATGCAGGTATCTCTATTAGCTTCACTTCCTTGCTCTATTCTCTCCACACTTTCCCTCTTCTCACTTTCTCTGCAGGAAGCTATCAAGTGCATGCGCCATGCTCGCCGGACCACCTTGATGTCTCACGATGTCGATTCTGCCCTCCTTTTCCGCAATTTGGAGGTTTCCTTCCTCTCTCCTTTTCTCCCCATTTCACAACCTCCATTTTGACCTCAATTCTTCATCTCTTAGCCTACTTGTGGCTTCACCTCCTCTAATCGATTCAAGAGAGCTCCTGATCTCTTCTTCTTAGATGACAAAGATGTCGAGCTCAAGAATGTGAGTTTCTTGTTGTTTCTTTCTGCTTTGTCAAGAGGACTCTTGTTTATTTACCTTCCTTTTGCTGTGCAGGTTATCGAAACTCCTCTATCAAATTCACCTCCTGATGCTTCCATTACCTCTCATTGGTTGGCTCTTGATGGTATCCAACCTTCCATTCCTCAGAATTCTCCTGTCCAAGGTATTGCTTTCTTTCTTTCTCCAACTAGAGTTTGCATCATCTCAACTCTAGTCTTCTCTTGTAGCCATCTCTGACTTAAAACGATTAGAGTATAAGGAAGATCCTCTGCCTGCTAGACATGTGCTCTCTAAGGAGCTTCAGGTACTTTACTCTCTTTTACACTATCCTTTTTTGTTTGTTTTCGTTTATATTCTCATTTGTTGCTCTCCGTGCAGCTTTACTATGACAAAGTCACTGAGTGGACTTTGACTCTACCTGCTTCCACCCTCTTCAGACAAGCACTAGCTAGCTTGGATACTGACCCCGGCCTCCACCCATTGGTTCCCTTTTTCACTTCTTTCATAGCTGAAGAGGTAATCCAACGTTTTCGAGTCTTGAGTTTGATCCTAATTTGACTTCTTCTATAACATTTTGACTACTTTTGTGCCTACGATTTCTCCAGATTGTGAAGAACATGGATAACCATCCAATCTTGTTGGCTTTGATGCGTCTCGCTAGAAGCCTTCTTCATAACCCTCATGTACATATTGAACCATATGTAAGTTTTGTGGTTATATCCTGCAACTCTTATTGTAACACTTGTTTTTTCTTTGTTTATGTTGTGTTAATACCTTGTTGTGTTCTGATCAGCTGCATCAATTGATGCCGTCTATTCTTACTTGCCTCATTGCCAAACGCTTAGGGAGAATGTTTTCTGATAATCACTGGGACTTGAGAAACTTCACAGCCGATACGGTTGGTTCCACATGCAAAAGGTTAATGTTACATTCTTGCTGTCTGATTTCATGAATCTTTTAAAACCATGCAACTGCTGTGTGGCGTCGAGGGCTTTTTCCTTTGTTGTCAATGTTGAGGTTTTATTTGGCATATTGCATCCTTGGAAAATGGGACATGCGTACATTTACCTTACTGTTTAGATCAGGAAACACAAAAATGAGAGACATCTGATATGTAGCCATGACCTGCATTCATATTTTTACAGGTTTGGACACGTTTATCACAACTTGCTACCACGTGTTACAAGATCACTGCTTCATACTTTTTTGGACCCAACCAAGACACTACCTCAACATTATGGCGCAATTCAAGGGATGGTATCCCTTGGCCTTAATGTGGTACTTGTTCTTCATACCTGATTTTCATTAGGAAGAGTGGCACTTTAGGATGTGATGTGAGTCTAGGATTCCTCATAAGAAACCACAAGCGTTAATTAGTAGAAGCACCATTTGATGAAGTTATTAAACCTGCAATTGAACTTTATTCTTTTGGTGGCGGTCAAATATGTTTAAAGAGTCCCCGCTTACCCTATGATATATTCTTTGCTCATCCGTAAGTATTTTTCTTGCTTTGTCTAGGTTCGCTTTCTTGTTCTCCCAAACCTAGAGCCGTATTTGCTACTTCTTTTACCTGAAATGGTACCTGAGAAGCAAAAGGACGAGGCAAAGAGGCACGGGGCTTGGCTCGTTTATGGAGCGTTGATGGTGAGTATGCTTTCTAGTTTGATACATAATAAAGTAAATAACGTGTTTGCTGCTTCAATCTTGTGTGGCAAAAACATGCAGCAGAGCATATAAAACTGTAACTGTCCGTCCACAGGTTGCAGCTGGTCGATGCTTGTATGAACGGCTTAAAACATCTCAGACACTGCTCTCTCCTCCAGTTCGCTCTGTCTGGAAGACAGATGGAAAGCTCACCAATCCCAGGCAGAGTATGAACTCTCATCTCATCTCTTCTCATCTTTTTGTTTTCTTGGTTCCAATACCATAAGTAATTTGTTTTCCTTGTGCAAAGGTAAACGCAAAGCAAGTAGTGACAACTTAACTCATCAACCTCCACTGAAGAAGGTAGCAGCAGAGGGCATTATGGTACTGAGCTCCGCACAGACGCAGATGCACGGAGCAATAGTAGCGGTCCCTCAGCAGTCGTCAGTCGCAAGGGACATTGCGCCAAGGACTTCAGCTACTCTGACCGCTGACGGTGACAACTTTCTCTTTCCCCTTTTCGAGTATTTTGGTGAGAGCATGCTTATGTTTAGCCCCAAACATGAGCTCAATTTCTTCTTGTAGTTTATTAACATGGCCTATATAGCCATATTTCTGAAACTTCAAAAATGCTACTTTTTGTAAATTTGTATGCTTCATCAGAGACTCTAATACCACATAAACGACTGTAGGGGTCGGATTTCACCCCTATGAGATCGATATAACGACAAGATCAATTCAACTTCAAAGCAACAGAATCGAAGCGAGCCTACAAAGGTCCAGTTGAAATCTAGGCCCAAAATGACATTAAACCCATATGTAAAATGGGCTTAATAAGAATATGAGCCTAAATTTAATATATTGCTTAACGGGCCTGACCCATTTTATTAGTTGACCTAGATTACTTAGGAAGACTATATATAGTTCATTGTATTCACCTAGAAAGGGGATCACAACTTTTAGCAGAGAAACTCTCTTGTAATAACGCTTAAGCCATAACAGCAATAAAGAGAACTCTTTTTATACATCTGTCTTGTGCTAAGTGTTTTCGGAGAACTTTCTTTATAATCTGTTGTGTTTTAGGTGACTCCGCTTACTAGAGATCTCCGCCTCTTCAACAACCCTTGACAAATCTAACTGTGCAGGTTCACGCCCCCACAGTTTGGCGCCGACTAAGGGGACGGAGAATTCTCTGACACTTAGGAATCACTACACGCATCAGACCCAACACAATGACTAGCAGCAACAAGAACTCCTCAGCATCGCACCCTGACATGGACACCGCCGCAACAGCTTCAACAGACATGGCTGAGGTGAAGAACATGCTGAATACGCTCCTCGAGAAGACTGCAAAGCAGGACAAGCTGAACACTACCTTCAAGGGCAAGCTAAAGGTTCTCACGATGGCACGCAAGAAGGGAGGACCACGAGGATCGATCAAACGGTTCCAGCCACAAGCCCTCAACTTCTCGACACCGCGCACAGCACGAAGAGTCAGAAATGACCTACCACCACCCCCGCAGACAATGGATGCCGCTCCAGAACAAGTTGACGATGCAACGCATGTCAACCCACTAACTTCGGGACCAACGCACGTCAACCTTCGCGGGACTCACACTGAAAACCGCAACCTACCTATAGGTAAAAGACGCACGCAGACTCAGCAAAGCGGCGCAAACGTAAGACATACACAAGACCTCGCCAACGAGGAAGAAGATCCTTATTGGATCGAGCATGACATACTCGAGCAGGAGCGTAGAGCACAACACCAGGCTCAACAGGAAGAGATGAAAAAGCTACGAGCACAGATGGAACGAGCCGCCTCTGACTTAAAAATGGTGCAATCCCAAGTACACCGCGTCACCAGTAGGGCCCCAGAAATCGATCGTGTGCTCGAAGAGGCGCAAAACACTCCCTTTACTGAACGGATCTCTAAGACAAAATTTACTGACCCTGGAAAGATCAAGATCCAGCCTTACGAAGGAAAAACCGACCCAAAGGATCACCTCCTGTCATTCAAAGTAACATTGGACAGAGCTAATTTCAATGAGGAAGAAAGAGAGGCCGGATACTGTAAGTTGTTTGTCGAACACCTCAAGGGACCTGCCCTCCAATGGTTCTACAGATTAGAAAAGAACTCAATCGATAACTTCAGACAACTCTCTGGCATGTTCGTGCAACACTACGGAATATTCTTGGAGCGAAAAATCTTCGACGGAGATCTATGGAATATTCGACAGGAAGAAAACGAAAGTCTGCGAAACTTCATGGAAAAGTTCAAAACAGTACTTTCCAAAGTGGAAGGAATTAGCAATGCCTCTGCATTGGATGCTTTGAGAAGAGCTTTGTTATGCCCCTCTCCCTTTCGACAAGAAATGACCGTGAACACCCCATCAACCATCCAAGATGCTCTTCATCGCTCTACCGACTTCGCCAAGAACGAGGACGAGATACGAGCATCGCAAAAAAAGGTAAAATCCAAGCCAACAAATAACCCACCGCAGACCGCTAACCCTCATACTTCAAAAAAGAACAACACTAGCTCCGGCTCCGCCCATCACGAATGCGACTTCGAAGGAGCTCACAACTACCAAGTAGAGCTGGAAAGCTACAACCCGTGTACCGGAGGACAAAGCACCTACGATGAAACATCTTATTGTGAATACCACCGTACCTCCGGACATTCCACAGCAAACTGCCCTACCTTGGGACACAAACTTGTTTCCAAGCTCGTAGCCGGAACACTCAAAGGTGACTTTAGTCTCGAAGATTTCGAGATAGAGGAAATCTCTGAGTAACTCTAGCTCTACAAAAACATGAACTACGAGGCGACTTGATCCCTGCAATGGGTACGTAGGCAGCTCATCTCCGGATGAGTTCAGTTGTCCTCCTCCGTAAAAAGGGGGGGAGTGGGTACGTATACTCGTATACTCCCATTTTTTGTAACAAACTCTACGATTAATTAAGATCAAAGATTTGTTCATATTTCTCTTACATCCTTCACGGATTACTCAAGTCAAAAACAAAAAAGACTTGACGTCACTGCTGGCCACAGTGATGAAACCAAATCTGACTATTACACCCACTGCGGTAAACAGCGCGCTATACAAATAAATGAATGATCATTATCGAGCGGAGGTGTTCAAGGAGTAACACCTGCGTCATCCGAAATGATCATTCTAAACCCAGTTAACCACAACACTGGTACAATCGCAAAGTGTTCATTATAGGAACGGCTACGTTTTTTAATACAAAGTCGTAAACCCAAACGTTCACTCAAAAAACCCAACTACACTTAATCGTTGGTCATTACGCGATAGCGTGGTCAGTTTTGGAGCGGGCGTGTCAATAAAGACTTGCCCGTAAACCAAGATGATCATCAGAAAACCCAGTTAACTCAACACTGGTCTTAAACAACATAACATGTTCACTCTTGGAGCGGGTGTGTTAATGCGAACTCGCCCGTAAATAGAGAAGATCATTAAAAATCCAGTTAACTCAACACTGGTCTCAAACAACATACTATGATCACTCTTGGCAACACGGACTCGCCCGGAAGCCAAGAGGATCATCAGCGACAACATAACATGTTCGTCTTTAGGAGCGAAACAGTCTGCAACAATAGTCTCGCAAACTAGGACGATCATTGTTAAAATCTGAAGCGAGAACATAGTTCGAGCAAACTTGTCACTAGCGGTTTGCCACAAAATGTGAGAACTCAGTAAAGACAAACGGGTCGCAACACCTCTTTAGCAAAACACAAGGTACACATCGTCTCCGACGCATCAACGTCGGGTTAAGGCATAACCAATAATCCAAAGAGTCATTTTCTACCACATTGGTGGTCAAGCTTTACTTCAATCAAGCATCAAATCAATCTCACCAAGTCAAACTTTGAGACCTCATCTCACCAAAATGACTTTGCTCGCGCATGCAAGGCTTCACTCGATCCTGACAAGGCTTCACTTGATCATGACCAGGCTTCCCTAAGAGAACTTCACTCGCGCCTGCAAGGCTTCAGTAAAACGACATCATTCATGCTGTTGTATCACGATCTCTTCTCCAAAGTTTCGCCTCATCATGGAGTCACCGACCTCGAAACTGTATCTCACCTCACCATAGAAGATATCTTCGTTTCTGCTTCGCAGTTGATCGAGATTCAGCACATCACCATGTACTGCGAACCAAAGCTCTCTGAGTTTTCTTCACCACCATGATCTTTTCTCCAACAACACCTCGTCAGCTACAACCAAAGTACTGCAAGAAGCCGATCTCGTCGAACTAACTCTGAAGAAAGAATCATTCTCCATGCGAAGAGTGAAGGGTCAGCAGTCATCTCTCATTTGTCTTGGTCCGACCTGCCGAAACAGTCATCTCTCCAAAATTGCCGAAGTCCGAAACAGTCTTTGAGTCATCCTCGTCTTGCTTGCGATCGAGCCACGAATCCGCGGAGCTAGGAGTCATCGTCGCCAGTCAACTTTCTCCGCTGCGATGAGAATTCAAAACTTGGTCACACTCGCGGTCAAACTCAGTCTCAGTCTCAGTCAACTCCGCTAGTCAAATCTGGTCGAACCAGTCAAATTTGGTCAAACCAGGTCAAACCAGATCAGACCAGGTCAAACCGGGTCAGACCGGTCAAACCGGGTCAGACCGGTCAAACCCGAGTTGACCGAGTTGACCCGGTTCAACTCAGTTGACCGAGTTGACTCGGTTCAACAGAGTTGACCGAGTTGACTCGGTTCAACCGAGTTGACTCGGTCCAACTCGGATCCAACCGGTTTTCCTCGCCGTTCGTCCCTCTCCGCACCGTTTTCACCTCGTTTCGATCTGATCCGCTCACTTGCTGCGCCGCCACATCACCGCCTCACTCACGAACGCTTGCTTCTTCACCACGAGGCTCGATCTATGCTTCGTCTTCAACACGAACGCTTCGTCTTCAACACGAACATACAAGACACGAACCGAGGTCTTGTATTAAGATTTCATCGATCCAACAAGACATCACGAACCACCAATAACGCAGGTTGACGGCGACGTCGCAGATCGGAGAAGAGGAGGATCGAAAGCTCAACAATGGTGAAGAAGAAGAACAAAAAAAAAATAAAAAAAAATAAAAAAGAAAACGCAAGAGAAAAGAGAAAGCAGAATTTTTACCTTGTACTATGTGACAGAGATGTGAATTGATGAAAATCAATGGGAATGAAGCAGCTTATTTATACCCGGAGGATTTCCTAAAATCAAACAGATGTTTAGGAAAAGTTCCAAAAACTAAACAGGTGTTTGGGAAAAGTTCCAAAAAATTAAACAGGTGTTTAGGAAAAGTTCAAAAAACTTCTTAGCAGGCCTTAAGCCTATTAACCAAAAAGAGTCATCAACTCCATCAGAGTCCACTAAGTGAAAAGAAACAGAAAACAACAACACACACAAGTCCAAGAAAACGCGGTGACATTAGCTCGACATGGAACAACTGAAACTTCCCGAGTGTGGTGACAAAACATTCACTCATGGCAAAGGCGCAGTCCATCATATCAATCTCAGTCTTCAGCAGCGACTACCTTGGCATCATCATCACTCGATAATAACAAGCTGGGGGGGCTAACTGTAGGGGTCGGATTTCACCCCTATGAGATCGATATAACGACAAGATCAATTCAACTTCAAAGCAACAGAATCGAAGCGAGCCTACAAAGGTCCAGTTGAAATCTAGGCCCAAAATGACATTAAACCCATATGTAAAATGGGCTTAATAAGAATATGAGCCTAAATTTAATATATTGCTTAACGGGCCTGGCCCATTTTATTAGTTGACCTAGGTTACTTAGGAAGACTGTATATAGTTCATTGTATTCACCTAGAAAGGGGATCACAACTTTTAGCAGAGAAACTCTCTTGTAATAACGCTTAAGCCATAACAGCAATAAAGAGAACTCTTTTTATACATCTGTCTTGTGCTAAGTGTTTTCGGAGAACTTTCTTTATAATTTGTTGTGTTTTAGGTGACTCCGCTTACTAGAGATCTCCGCCTCTTCAACAACCCTTGACAAATCTAACTGTGCAGGTTCACGCCCCCACAACGACTAGAAATAATTTAACTTCAGTTTGAGATATATTTTATTTATGGTGTCGTCGATGCCTTTCCGTATTCGTCATGATCGCTTGGTGATCAACCAGCTAAATGACAAATGAACAACTTCACTCTTTTCGGTGCAACTACATGCCATATCCGATCAAAAGACTATGCCCATGTCACCGAAAGCTTTACATCTTGATTCTCACCCCCCATGATAGCCTATCTTCCGCTCCCGTTGACAGTATATACAACCACGGCCGCAAGATATAGTCTTATATTAGGCGTCACATACGGGTAAATTTGAGGTAATCTCCACCCCCTTTCCATGCTGCCATAGCTCACTAACCCCTCATATCTCGTTTATACAAAGAAATGGGGACAATTATGAACCCAAACGTCATTGACCTATTTCTTATATACATTGAGGATGTTGTCACATCATTTATTGAGTATCACATGCAAGTGCTTGTACCACAAAGACCTATATATTCATTGCAGATATTTTAGAGATTGGGCATTCTGCGAGAGCTAAAATCAACCCTTAGTCATCTTACATAGGCATTTGCAACATGTGAACATTGATTTTGTAACTTGGCCTGGATCACACTCACACATATACATACACCGGCTCATTAACCTTGGCCAGAATCACACATAGACACCGACCTTTTCTTCTATTCTTCCTCTCCATCTCCATTGTTGGTTGTGAAGAATGGTGTCAGGAAATTCTTATCCAACGCGGTGAAGGACGTAGTGCTGCAATGGTTTGATAAGTGAGACCCAAGAAATGTAACAACACTTTCAACTCAGGATTTCATAAGCTATTCTCTTACTCTCACCTTTTGTGAAACTCTTTCAGCTTCATCTTGAACCTGCTTCCTGATGATGACGTATCCTCGTCAGATGAAGCGCCAACACTAAAAGGAGGAGGGATGTACCGATGATCGCTCTCCTCAAAGCCCTGCCCACGTATTTGGATGTGTTAGAAAAGGACACACATATACATAGTTCAAAGGTATTAGATTGGATCGCCGAGAGTTTACTTCAGACATGGAGTCATCAAGATCATCGCCTATAACGTCCAAAGCTTCCAACATTTTACCTGTCGAACCTCCTATTAGTAAAACCTGAAATATTACTGCCACAGATAAGAAACTAACCCTATGTATTATTCTCCAACTCTCGCAGATTCTTAGAACCTTACATACTATCAGTGGAAATGAAGAACATATATGCTTCATGGAGAGAATACAAAACTTACTGTGACAACAACAATGGTTGTGGTTGCAGTAAAGATGATTTGGCCGTGACCCTCTGGCAGGTCATGAAGTGATTGAAGTGCAAGTGCAAATGCCATTGCCCCTCGAAGTCCTATCCATGTGCCAAAATGTGCACAAGTTTTAATAGCGCGTAGATATAGAAATAGGCATCAGGAGACAAGAACAAAAGCGATTAACTCATCTCACCACTATACCAAAGGGCTTTTTGGTGCTTCATAGGTATCTTCTGATGCTCCTGTCTAACTAAATTGACCAGATATGCACATCCAAATACGTTGACAGCCCTGCGTGAGAAAAACGTAGCAGAACAGATAGGTAAATCCAAATGGAGAAAACTATGATTTTAATGCAGCGATCAGCCAGGGAAAAAAAAGCACTGGTAAAGGATTTTAGTCACCTAGCCACGCCAATAAACAACTGATGTCAGTCATGAAACGCAGACGCAAAAGGTAAAGTCAAGGATTAACAACATTGGCTAACACTTCATACAATCATTGACGATCAGCGAAAAAGGATACAATAGAGAAAAGGATAAACCCAACATGGGACCAGCTATGCTTCTCCATGGCAATATCAAATCCCATGTAGATGAACCTAGAAAAGCATTAATCAAATCAACAGTTTTTTAAGAGTAAACTATTATCTACATATGAGATGTTATAGATAAGGACTTACGTGAAAGTTTCTGCCAGCGAGGATATCAAGTGAAAAAAAGCAGATACAAAACTCTGCGAAGCTTCTGAGAGATTTGAGAAAGTGTAGCGCTTCATAACCTACATTAGCACTGTATTAGGTTGCCTGAATATGTCTTGCCAGATATTAGCATCAACTAAGATGTAAACACTACATCAAGTCGGCTATTACAATTCCTGTGAAGAGTATAGACACAATGCCGGAGAGACCAACACCTTCTGCAAGCATGTAGCTGACAGCACAAGTAAAATATATTAGGGGAAAGAAGTGTGCTAAAAAAATACGAAGAGACAGGACGAGGGGAGTGGTTTTGTCTGCTTACGAAAAATATGGGAAAAGCACAAAGAGACAACACTCCAAGTTCTGAAGACTGAGGTCGAGAAAAGAAAAATCAGATACATAACAAGATGCTTACGGAGTATTGACTATACAAATACATAGACAGAATTAAGAAAAGATTAGGTGCTTACTTCTCTGTATCCAATCCTGCATACTTAAAGAGGTGTTATGAGTTAAGGTTTCACAATGGATTTAGGCATGTAACAACAAATAAGCAAAAAGACAAATCAAGGAAGGATATCAAAGCTGAAGTGAATCCAACCCCAACCCCTGCAGAAAAGTAGTAGACTCTTAGTATGTTTATATATGAGGTTAGTGGGGGGGCTCGGTTAGAACTTAGAGTTATTGTCTTACACCATTGGCAGAAATATGTTTGGGACAAAAGAGAAGAAAATAACAGACACATTCTGATTCATGTCAACGGAAGGAAAAAAATAGGTCTTACATATGTAGATGTGTTTGTAATTGTTAAGGCTTTCAAAAAGTAAAAATTCCTGATTCAAGGGGTAAATAATACTCTACCGTTTCAACTCAAGTTACTGGTTATTTTGATTGCATGAATACTCGGAAAGCCACCTACCCGTTAGTTGATTGTTTCACTAATAGTGCCTTAAGTTGAGTACAAGGAAGATTTAAGAGTTGATGAGCCTAATATGTTATAAAACTGTGAAGAATGGTCAGAACGGAGTCAGAGCAGACATACCTGCAGACATGGAGCCAGCAAAAGTCTCAAGAAATCTGATCACCACCATGAGAAAACTTTCCCCAGACGAAGACTGGCGGTTTACTAAGGACATTGTTCTGCATAGAAATTTTTCTATTGTACTGTTAGTACTTAGCTTAAAAGGTGTAATAAAAGGAAAAAATGGTATGTGGTTTACAAACCTGTACAATGATATTGCCATCTACGAGCCACACCACATACACAAAAACCCATTTGATGGAGTTAGTGTTGTGGATTTTTTATTTGCATATATACTTAAAAGGAAGAGCCCAACTTTGCAGCAGATAAATAAACACTCACAGCATCGTTCAAAACTGATTCTCCAAAGACCAAAGCATACAGGTTGACGTCAGTACCCAGTTCCTGGCATCAGATTTTAGAGATAAATGTTCATCACGATGCAGGGGAAAAAAAACACAATGTATATTAGAAAACTAGTATCTTTCGTTGGCATCATCAGCTAACATAGGGATGGAAAGTGGAAGGACCTGGAATATAGAGAGTACAGTGACAGGGTCGGTAGCTGATATAAGTGCACCAAACATAAGGCACTCGACAAATGGAAGTTTATACATGAGATACATAGAGCCACCGAGATAACTGCAAAATGCAGATAAGGAAGAATTCAATCAAAACAAATAATAGAAGACAAGAGGGTAGGTTATGATGCATACACTAGAGCACCAGTGACAAGTGAAGCGACAAGAGTGCCGAAGATAGCAAAGGTAACAATGGCTCCAAAGTTAGAAAAGAATGGTTTCTGCAGGAAGAAAGAAAGAAAGTGAGGCATTGGAAAATAAATGGGAAAGAAACAAGTGAAGGAGAAGCAGTTATACTTACAGGTTGAAGACTGAAACCAGACTGGGTGCAAACAATCATGTCAAGGAAAATCCAGAAATGCAGATTTGACAATACAAAATTGGAAAGAAGAAGGATATAAGATGATGGGAGGCAAGAGAAACAAGAAGAAGAACTCCTCGTGGAAATTAAACCAAGTCCTGATGATGAATGATACAGAGAAAGCAGTAAGCTTAAGGAGGAAACGATACAAGCCCAACACAGGAGACATGTTCAAGGGGCAAACCTAATGCTAGTCTCAGTGTCGGAGATATTAGCAAGTATACCCACGATTAAACCTGAAATCAATCAATCAATCAATCAATCAATCAATTGCCCGAAGAAGAAGATAGAAAGCTAATGCTAGTCTCACCAATGAGAAGCGAACCGCTGGCTTCAGGAAGATAGTGGAAGCGGTGACGCCGGAGGACATGGCCGAGAACGAAGGAAAGGACTAGCATCATGATCTGCAGCAGTATTCCAACGCCGGCGGCTTGCTGCTGCTGGTCGTGGCCCGGCGGAGGAGACATGGGCACTTCCGACTTGAAGAGTCAAAAGGAGAGAAATCAGTAAAACGCCGTCGTTTAAAATGGACAACACTGACTGAATGTTGTTGCTTCTATAGGCCGATTAGCTTTATCTTTGTTATTATTGGTGTTGCTCTTAATTAATGCTTTTAGAGGTCACATTTGGGAGTTGAAAAATGAAGCCATCTTTTCTTACGCTGTCCAAGGTGTGGAGAGGCTGAATCGATTGATCATCTTTTCTTACACTGTAGCTTCGCAAAAAAGGTGTGGGAACTTGCTCCTTTCCACCGGAGGTAACTCCAAATCTCCAAACGTTTCTTCAACAAGCCATAAAGACTGTTTGTCTCCCTCCAATTGGCCTGGATTCAGGTACCCTCTTCTCATGGATCCTTTGGAACATATGGATTGCAAGGAATCAAATTTTTTTTGAAGAACGCATCTTCACTTGACAAAAGCGATTATTGATGCAAGAGAGTGGTTGGGAGCTCAAGTCTTACCGTTATCACCGATTATCGGGGACAACAATCTCTCTATGCTGGTTTCCAAAGATCTTCACTACTTCTCTGATGCAGCGTGGAAAAAGGAATAAGATATTGCAGGTCTAGGATGGATAATCAAGGATCAAATGGGGTTTACAATGGAGAAGGGATCAACCATTGAAGCCCATATCAGTTCGCCGTTAATGGCAAAAGCAATTGGAATCCGGGAAGCTCTCATTCAAGCTCGACTTCGAGAACACAAAGACTTTGTCATGACATCGGATTCCCAACACCTTATCAACCTAATCAATTCCAACAAGTTTCAGCTGGAAATTTATGGAATCATGGAAGATATATTTAGCCTTTCTCTTGATCGGAATATTACATTTGTGTATGTTTCTAGATCGGAAAATGTTGAAGCTGATCAAATTGCAAAATCAGCTTTAGCATCTGTGACATCAGCTACCGGTTTATTCCCGGTTTTGCACTCTGTTTTCTTTCTATTAATGAAATCTTGCATTTTGACCCAAAAAAAATAAAATAAAAAAATAAAGCCAAGAGGTGAGAAAATTGTTGAGACAAACATTTTGATTGCATGGATCGATTCAATTGGGCTCTTATCTTATTAAAAGAAAAGATAGCCCAATTGATCTTCATGGATCGATTATTGATGCAAGAGAGTGGTTGGGAGCTCAAGTCTTACCGTTATCACCGATTATCGGGGACAACAATCTCTCTATGCTGGTTTCCAAAGATCTTCACTACTTCTCTGATGCAGCGTGGAAAAAGGAATAAGATATTGCAGGTCTAGGATGGATAATCAAGGATCAAATGGGGTTTACAATGGAGAAGGGATCAACCATTGAAGCCCATATCAGTTCGCCGTTAATGGCAAAAGCAATTGGAATCCGGGAAGCTCTCATTCAAGCTCGACTTCGAGAACACAAAGACTTTGTCATGACATCGGATTCCCAACACCTTATCAACCTAATCAATTCCAACAAGTTTCAGCTGGAAATTTATGGAATCATGGAAGATATATTTAGCCTTTCTCTTGATCGGAATATTACATTTGTGTATGTTTCTAGATCGGAAAATGTTGAAGCTGATCAAATTGCAAAATCAGCTTTAGCATCTGTGACATCAGCTACCGGTTTATTCCCGGTTTTGCACTCTGTTTTCTTTCTATTAATGAAATCTTGCATTTTGACCCAAAAAAAATAAAATAAAAAAATAAAGCCAAGAGGTGAGAAAATTGTTGAGACAAACATTTTGATTGCATGGATCGATTCAATTGGGCTCTTATCTTATTAAAAGAAAAGATAGCCCAATTGATCTTCATGGATCGATTATTGATGCAAGAGAGTGGTTGGGAGCTCAAGTCTTACCGTTATCACCGATTATCGGGGACAACAATCTCTCTATGCTGGTTTCCAAAGATCTTCACTACTTCTCTGATGCAGCGTGGAAAAAGGAATAAGATATTGCAGGTCTAGGATGGATAATCAAGGATCAAATGGGGTTTACAATGGAGAAGGGATCAACCATTGAAGCCCATATCAGTTCGCCGTTAATGGCAAAAGCAATTGGAATCCGGGAAGCTCTCATTCAAGCTCGACTTCGAGAACACAAAGACTTTGTCATGACATCGGATTCCCAACACCTTATCAACCTAATCAATTCCAACAAGTTTCAGCTGGAAATTTATGGAATCATGGAAGATATATTTAGCCTTTCTCTTGATCGGAATATTACATTTGTGTATGTTTCTAGATCGGAAAATGTTGAAGCTGATCAAATTGCAAAATCAGCTTTAGCATCTGTGACATCAGCTACCGGTTTATTCCCGGTTTTGCACTCTGTTTTCTTTCTATTAATGAAATCTTGCATTTTGACCCAAAAAAAATAAAATAAAAAAATAAAGCCAAGAGGTGAGAAAATTGTTGAGACAAACATTTTGATTGCATGGATCGATTCAATTGGGCTCTTATCTTATTAAAAGAAAAGATAGCCCAATTGATCTTCATGGATCGATTATTGATGCAAGAGAGTGGTTGGGAGCTCAAGTCTTACCGTTATCACCGATTATCGGGGACAACAATCTCTCTATGCTGGTTTCCAAAGATCTTCACTACTTCTCTGATGCAGCGTGGAAAAAGGAATAAGATATTGCAGGTCTAGGATGGATAATCAAGGATCAAATGGGGTTTACAATGGAGAAGGGATCAACCATTGAAGCCCATATCAGTTCGCCGTTAATGGCAAAAGCAATTGGAATCCGGGAAGCTCTCATTCAAGCTCGACTTCGAGAACACAAAGACTTTGTCATGACATCGGATTCCCAACACCTTATCAACCTAATCAATTCCAACAAGTTTCAGCTGGAAATTTATGGAATCATGGAAGATATATTTAGCCTTTCTCTTGATCGGAATATTACATTTGTGTATGTTTCTAGATCGGAAAATGTTGAAGCTGATCAAATTGCAAAATCAGCTTTAGCATCTGTGACATCAGCTACCGGTTTATTCCCGGTTTTGCACTCTGTTTTCTTTCTATTAATGAAATCTTGCATTTTGACCCAAAAAAAATAAAATAAAAAAATAAAGCCAAGAGGTGAGAAAATTGTTGAGACAAACATTTTGATTGCATGGATCGATTCAATTGGGCTCTTATCTTATTAAAAGAAAAGATAGCCCAATTGATCTTCATGGATCGATTATTGATGCAAGAGAGTGGTTGGGAGCTCAAGTCTTACCGTTATCACCGATTATCGGGGACAACAATCTCTCTATGCTGGTTTCCAAAGATCTTCACTACTTCTCTGATGCAGCGTGGAAAAAGGAATAAGATATTGCAGGTCTAGGATGGATAATCAAGGATCAAATGGGGTTTACAATGGAGAAGGGATCAACCATTGAAGCCCATATCAGTTCGCCGTTAATGGCAAAAGCAATTGGAATCCGGGAAGCTCTCATTCAAGCTCGACTTCGAGAACACAAAGACTTTGTCATGACATCGGATTCCCAACACCTTATCAACCTAATCAATTCCAACAAGTTTCAGCTGGAAATTTATGGAATCATGGAAGATATATTTAGCCTTTCTCTTGATCGGAATATTACATTTGTGTATGTTTCTAGATCGGAAAATGTTGAAGCTGATCAAATTGCAAAATCAGCTTTAGCATCTGTGACATCAGCTACCGGTTTATTCCCGGTTTTGCACTCTGTTTTCTTTCTATTAATGAAATCTTGCATTTTGACCCAAAAAAAATAAAATAAAAAAATAAAGCCAAGAGGTGAGAAAATTGTTGAGACAAACATTTTGATTGCATGGATCGATTCAATTGGGCTCTTATCTTATTAAAAGAAAAGATAGCCCAATTGATCTTCATGGATCGATTATTGATGCAAGAGAGTGGTTGGGAGCTCAAGTCTTACCGTTATCACCGATTATCGGGGACAACAATCTCTCTATGCTGGTTTCCAAAGATCTTCACTACTTCTCTGATGCAGCGTGGAAAAAGGAATAAGATATTGCAGGTCTAGGATGGATAATCAAGGATCAAATGGGGTTTACAATGGAGAAGGGATCAACCATTGAAGCCCATATCAGTTCGCCGTTAATGGCAAAAGCAATTGGAATCCGGGAAGCTCTCATTCAAGCTCGACTTCGAGAACACAAAGACTTTGTCATGACATCGGATTCCCAACACCTTATCAACCTAATCAATTCCAACA